>JASAMV010000440.1:0-33382 GCA_030248065.1 Rhynchonema sp. JSB1_4
GGGCGCAGGGGCCCTAAACACCGAAACGTTTTTATCTCCGGTTTGAACAATAAATGTCATACAGGTCTAACCCTGAAAACCTTCAGCTTGTCTGTTTTCAAACTTTACTTTTAAAACCGTCCATGACAAAAAGGTATTAAGGTTGACGCCTTCGTAGATCTGAAAACAAAAACATTGTTTTCGAAATCTCCGCGGTCGAAACCTGAGTCAAGTCTTGTTGACATTGGGGACAAAAATGTTTTGAGTGCTGGTGGCTCCCCTGCGCCTTCAACCTGGATCCGGATGTAAAGACAAAGCTCAGTTTCGAAATTTACCGCGGTCGATTACCCCCTGTGCCAATTTTGGTGCTGATCCGAAACAAAAAGATTTCGGGCGAGGTCAAGACCCTCGGGCCCGATTCTTCGCTTCTCCTTTAATGCTGCACTGAAACATCACCTTGTTGCAGTGCATGACATGCTTACGGCATACACTGAAGCAGAACCGTCCAAATGAACATACCGGTAGAAATACGGGCGTGACCAAATACACAACGAAAGCAAAAAGTGGGGAGCTTCCTTTGGAGCAGGCTCAAATGCCACTGTATTTCAGTACGGCACGTTACTCCTGCCCGATGGCGTGTACTTTATCGAGCCGATCGCACTGTTGCCAACTGATGTTTCGTACATCAACGACAGTGACTCTGACGTACAAACGCGATCGTCGTCGCCGCATTTGATGTTCAAAGCTCCACAACAAACATTCCGATTTGACGAACTGACTGCACATAACGACACAGTCAAGATCGCGAAACATTCACACAGAAAACGATCAAAATGGAGGTATCAATCGCCAGGTGTGTTCACGAACAAGTGTGCTCTTTTCTTCTATTATCTTTTTTTATTTCATGTTCTCTTCAAAAATTTTCACAAGTAATGTCTTTTGGTCTTATTCCATTCACAGCTTGTCGCGCTACACTAGAAAGTCTTGTGCTTACATTCCTAAGCTTCCGTGCTTGTTCAGGAAGCTTCTGTCTATTTCTCTGTCTACCGCCAGTATGGCGCATGGTGAACTGAACCGGTTTGTCGCGGCGTTGCACTCACGGAAGAGCCTTAAAAAATAAAACATCAAATCACTAGTACGGCAATCTCGCACGCATTCGTTTGGCTTGCAACAAAAAACGACAAGAGTGCTTGGTTGAAAGGAAAAGAGAAAACAAGTTTTCCAAGTTTCCGGCTTCCTCGCGTCAGGCTAAGTACTTTGGTTGTGACCAAAGTACCTCCTTGTGTTTCAGCAAAAGCAAATGGTGTGGAATTTCTGCGCCGTTTTTTTCTTCCAAGATCATAGCCTGCATTGTTGCTTTTAGGATGATTCGAATGACACACTTGGCCACTCAGCTGTTTTGAAGATGGCTTATTATTTTTACGACCCATGACGTAGGTTTTGTGACAATGTTTTCCACGCCAAAAAAGTTTCTGCGGCTGGCGAAAGCTCTTCAGACGCTGTGTCACTCATTGTGTGAGGTCAGATTTCAATTTTTTTGGAGGTTTTCGTATTTTTATAGGCTTTGACACAATTATACACAATTTCACATCTTAGAGTTCATCACACCATCAGGAATAGGCCACGTGTGAAACAGGCCATAAAAACCGCGAACAAGCAATCACAACACACCTTGCAAACACACACAAGAGTGCGAATGATTACAAAACTTGAATTTACTGGGGAAATGCGCATTGTACACCCAACGCGTGTGGCCTGATGGACAATGTTATAACCAGCAGAATAGACGAGGAAATTGAAAATTCGCCCACAACGAGCTATGTATATGTACATGCATGAGATTGTTAGGCAATGCTCGAGTGGATTCCGGTCCCGATCCCGACCCGAATAAATTCCCGAAATCCCGACTACTTATTCCCGATCCGGCACCCGGCATTCTTATCGGGGTGAAAGGGCTGCTAAAAAATGGAGTTGTTGCATCACTTTAGTATATGACACAAGAATATTGACAAGAGAAATGTGGAAGAAAAATGGTCGAGTGTGGTACCACTTGGCGTCGTTCTCTTAGTGTTTTGCGGCCCGACCGCGGAGTACAAAAATGAAACATCCCTGTAATGTGACTGGTATTGCGTCAAAAACTGTAAATCCCGCTCCCGATTATCAAACCCGATCCCAATCCTAAAATTTTCAATTCCGTTAAGAAATCCCGATCGCTATCCGGATCCTGATCCCGTTGAGCAATCCCGTTTGAGCATTGTTCTACTAGACGTCAATGAGGGAAATATGCAAGTGACTACACCGGATATCAAAAACTCAGTCTTACATTCCTTTTCCTTGATTTCAGTTGCAACAGAGAAAGAAAATCTAAGCGGCGTTATCTGCATCAGATTACCAACTTCAAGTAGTCAAGTGTGCGTTGAAATGACAGTTGAAATTGCAAAAACCAGCCTTTTTTATAATTCTGCGTTCATAGCATTAGCGACGTCTGTCAGATTCATTTTCTGTGCGCCCTCTTTCTCGCTGAATTGCAGCAGCAATGTCAAATAGGTCATCATCGCCGACAAGACCTGTTAAGCGGTAAAAACCACAAATGTATGTATTTTTAATTTTAAATTGTCACGGGCATGTATTTTTTAAACTCAGCAGTGCATTTTTATCGACAATATTACCGTCAGCAAAAATCCCTTTGTAATCGCTCCAAAACCACATAGTTCCACCTCGCTGCACTGGGTACTCTGGTTGAAGAGGGCTTGCATCGTGCTGTGCACCTGGTTAATCACGCATATTGCTACAATACCGTTGAAAAAATCAATTTCTTAAAAGTTTCCCATCGTTTACCTGAGCATCAGATGAATTCCAGTGAGATGCGCACCGGGCCACCAGTTTCGGAGTGTCTTTGATCTGAAATAGTGACAAAATCTTGGAACATTTCAAGCAGAGTACAAAATAATGGATCAGCTATACGTGGATATTGGTCGCACAATGACTGTATGAGAATCCATCCATTTTTTATGAATGGTAAATCACGCCACGCTGCAGATCACCAGCATCCAACTTATATTTTGTCCAAAACATTTCTGCCGATGTCAAGCTCACGGCGTCCAAAGAAATTGACCGTGACACTGGCAGAAATGTTTTGGAAAAATATAAATCGGACACTGGTGACCTGCAGCGAAAATTTTTGAATTGGTTCTCATGTGGTAATTGTGCGACCAATATGTACGTCAAATCTACAGTGCCTGACCTTGTCATGCAGAGTTGCCGACGGCCAAGTGAGAAGCACGAGAATGAGGAAGAACGACACAGTCATTAAACCGACGGTCAACAGGATGCTGAGTGGCATATCATTTGCGATCATTACAAACAGAGTGAGGATAAGTAGGGGCACAATGAACAACACGCTCAGGAACAGGAATGCTGACAGAAGACCATCCAAACAATCGATAGCTGATCGCAGTTTGGCATAGCGGTTCATTAGAGCCTGAAATGAAATACATTCAGTTGCACAGGACAGTCGGTATTGAGCAAGTCAAAACGTCAGTCATAGTGGTTAAGCAACGATTTGTATATTAGTTACTGTAATTATTTAATTAAGCGCTGTAAAAGCCAAATCTGTCAAGCAAGCTCACCTTGACCACATCACGATCTACAAATTGCATCATTCGTAGTTCGGCGTGAAAATACTCCAATTCCCCGATTGTTGCTTGTGTGAACGCAGCACAACATGCGGGTAGCAGTCCGAGAGCAAGCGGATACCAGATGAAGCCGGGTAGTGCCAGCATGGGCACACCTGCGTGAAAGCTCACGCTCTTTATGGCTCTTTTGTCAGAATGTAGCTTCGTTCTCATCAATTAAAATGCCAGTAACCGAACAGAGACCAGAACGCCACGACTTCGTCCAACGAAAGTTGAAGTGACATCGTAACTATACTGGCAGGCGGAAAAAAAACCGGTTTTTTTTCCGAAAAAAAAGCAAAAAAATTTTTTTTTTTTTCGCGTTTTTTTTTTTTTTTTTTTTTTCTTTTTTTTTTTTATTTTTTTTTTTTTATAATTTTTTTTTTTAAAAACCCCTTTTTCTCTTTCGTTATATTTTTCGAAAATAAAAAAAAAAAAAAAAAAAAACAAATCGTAACCAGGTTCAATAGTTGAAGTACAACCAGAATCACATAGGTTGCAAACGGAAATCGCACAGCCCAACGACATTGGTAGAGAGCGCGACCGTTGGATATAGAGTTTAGTTGGCGGCAAAACAAGTGTAGTTGACCTGCCGGGAATAGCTTTACCTATCCTACCTTGACCCCACGTGCAGTTCACAATCCCCCGAAAGAATACGTGTGAATGACCAACTTATGGTAGTTACACTTACCAGTAATGGACCATCTCCACGCAAATACGAATGTCATTCCCAAATGCACAGCTAGACAGACTGACATCAACACTGTGATGGTCGTTGGATCTTTCAAACCACGCTTAGGGTCGAACCAAATCACAAGAGGGGCGGTTTTGGCAAACCACAGAAAAAATAGGATAGTCGGGACTAACGGTTGCAAAATTAGCGACTTGACACCATCGTGTATATTGCGAGGCTTTGCTAACATGGGTGTAGCGCCTGTCAGAACATTGATGGCTACCAAACAGGGTCTCAGTAACATTTCGACTTTTAATCGCTTTTCGGCAAAATTTCTGCCGCATTGAATGTCTGGTTTCAGCGGTAACATTTCGCTGAGGCATTCACTGCGCTCCGTTAAACTGCACCAAATCGGAGTGCTTTTGGTTCTTCGGGGCAAATGGCTTTTGCCGAACTAGCAATGATCAAATTTTCACTCAGTGCTTTTATACATGATTAGATTTTCTTGTTGTTATTGAAACATAAACTGCAAAACAAACAAGCAGAGTCACATGGTACTAAAGAGCAGGGGACAAATCGCAATGGCTTTGTGTATCTAGGTCATCAGATCCGTCGCAGCGGTTATATTCATGTGCTTCGAGCCTTCTTTCTCACTGAATTGCAACAACAAGGTCAGGTACGTGAATACACCAGATACGAGCTGAAACGGATATTTTCTTGTGAAATCCACATGATATGGTTCAGTGCAAGATACCGTCAACAGAAATCCTTTTGTGATTGCTCCAAATCCGCGTAAGTCCATTTCGCTGCACTGGGTGCTTTGATTGAACAGGGCTTGCATCGTGTTTTGAACCTGCGTGTGAGCCACTGGGAAGAAACATAAAAAGTAAGACAGGACGACCATAAGTTCAGCGCAAAAGTATCCTTGTACAAGTAACAACAAACTCAACACAGTGACATTCAAAGAAACATTCGTCTCCCATACCTTAACGCCTGATGAAGTCCAGTAGTCAGAACAGCTTGCCACGTGTTTGGGAGTATCTTTGATCTGCAAATATGCTACGTACTGAAAGTTCTTGTACTTTTTATGTACTGATTGCATGCAATGTCAACCAATCTTATGATGCAACTTTGCCGGATACCAGGTGAGCAGTCCAAACGCCAAATGTACAGCAATTGCGAACAAAGCAGTGGTCACAAGGACGAACGTCACCATCGTGTTGGCGATTAGCGCAAATAGCAAAAGCACGCATATCGGTGCCAACAACACCATGCTGAACAACATATAGGTGGACAGAAGCGAATCCAAATTTTCTATTGCGGCCATCAGAGTGGAATATCGAGTTATGAAACCCTGGAAAAAGACTGGCTAACATTAGGGATCTTGTCGAGACCAAAGAAATTTCGCACATGGCAGTGGCGGATCCAGCTTTTGGCTAAGGGAGGGTCATTTTTATCTAGTGGTTGTTCTATTTTTGAAAAGTCATTTTTATCTGGCGCTTGTTTAGAATTTCGCGCTTTTTACGCCAACATCATGCAAAATGTGACAATGCGCGCGCGAATTTTTGGCACTTTTTAGGCGCGCAAAAGCCAAATTTTACTGAAATGTGTGTATCTGACGCGCGCTCGCGATTTTTGGACTTTTGAACTGCATCAGAGTGAAAATTCTGAGATTTCGGGTTCTTTTTCCTTCCGAAACGGTGCCCCCCTTCACTGGCCAAATGGACCAAAGGGGGGCCATAGCCCCTGTGGCCAACGGGATCCGCCCTTGGAACATGGATACCGACATCGGCCACATTGCAATCCATACGCGTTTGCTTTCGCAAGTCGGAGTGAAAGTGATCCAGTTCAGTGATCACAGTCTGCGTGAACGCTGCACAACACAGGGGCAGCAGACCGATTACAAACGATTGCCAAACCAAGCAAGGCAACGCTAAGAATGGTACACCTGAAATCTATGCCCATTTAAATTGACACTGCCCAGTGAGCTGTGTTCAATCTGGAGTAAATCTGACCAAATGCACTCCAAAAGTCCAGTGTGATTTCAAACGGTAGACCAGCCGCCAGTGGGTTCACGACCTGAATGCAGAACACGATAGCCGTGACGACAATATAGATCACCCAGGGTGTATGAGCACTCCTCCGATGCAGATACAAGCCTTGACCGTTGGATATTTTGTTCAGACGGTCACAGAACGTTAACAATTGTCCTGAAGAATGGCCGAAACCAATTTTGGACTGAACTAAAATTTTTGCTAATGTTTGCGCATTACCAGTCAACGACAAGCGCCAAGCGAAGAACACGGTCAGGCATGTGTGCAATATCAATGCAGTCTGGAGTGCAACCGTTATTGTCATTGGATCACGGAACCCACGTTTTGAGTCGAAATCAAACGAAGTGATTATGGGAACCATCTTGACCAAATACAGAATAAAGAGGATTTGTGGGATAAATGGTTTTAGTATCAAGCCGTTGACACCTAAATCGCGCACAGATTGGCCTTTTGCAGAAAGAGCTCTCACACCGAATATTAGATTTAGAGCGAGAACACATGGCTTTAACAAAATTTGCGCCTTCATATTTTGCGTCCGTTACGCACCCCGGCCCAGACTCACAGTAGAGCCAATGCGTGAACAATGCAGCTGTGTCGCTCTAACAGTGCTAGGATGCCATCAAATTTTGTCCATTAATGCTTTCAAACAAGACTACAGTCCATACACCATCAGGATAGCCCTGGGCTATTTGGCAACCTTCGAAACCTGTGTGCGCTCCTGCTCCCGTTTGTGTTTATTTTTAATCAGAAATATTACTTTTGTATCCGGATTATGTTCGTGGAAATTGGATAGTGACTTCAGAAACACTAACAGAAAAATATGTCATTGAAAGTCAGAAAGATCGATCATTGGAAATTTTTGTTCAGAATTTCATTAATGGTGCTGTCATCCTGCGGCTCAGATTCGCTCATTTGAACCAGCAGCGTGAGATAAGTGAACACAAACGAGGCCACCTAAAATTATTTACGTTTTTGATCAGCGTACATACCTATGGGTGTGTCTACCAGTATGAATAAAATGATAAACGACGGATGCTGCTGACCGTTAATATGAATCCCCTGGTGAGCCGTCCAAAACCTCGCATATCAATAGTGCTGCACTGAACACTACGGTTGTACAATCCCAATGTCATTAAATACAGCTGAAATCTTTTTGAACGCTAGTCAGATGCTTAGATGCTGTACAGGAAGCGCACCAGATTTTTTACCTGTACATCAGTATATTTGCACAAACATCCAAGCTGGGCAATGTATTTTGGCGTTTCCTCAAGCTGAAAAACAAACTTTTATTTGAAATTAAACTTTTATCAGGAGAAACAATGTCACGAAATTAGTGCAGTCAAGACTGCACCTTGTTGTGTAACGTCGCCGGTAACCAAGTGAGTAGCAACAGTTCAAGTACGAAGAAGGCGATGAACAATGCCATTGACACTGGTTCGATCAGCTCACTTTGCATCGCAATCGTTGCGAAGAGAACGGCGATCAGGCTCGGCAGCAGTACTGCCAGTATCAAACACAGAAAGGTAGACATCATCTCATCCAACCGCGCAATCGATTTTGAGAGATGGTCGAGACGCGTGGAAAATTTCTGGAAAAGAAACGTGAAACAATGTTGAGCTTGATGAAGGAGAGGAAGCTAAACAGCATACTGCACTTGTATTTCAGCATAGTCAAGCTGGCGCACATTCTCCAAATCACTGTGGTATTGATCAAGCTCAAATATCACCATCTGCACCAGTGTCGCGCAGAGGACAGGCACACACGGGATCATTAACCACACCCACAATTGATGCGCCAGAGCTAAATAGGGCACACCTGCAAACATTGCAGGGAACTTTTCTTCCGTATTCTTCCCTTATGTTTCATTGTATAGATGTTTTTCAGTCTTACCGAACAGCTTATTCAGCACGGCAAACAACCTTGGATGGATCATATAGGTGAAGTTGCTGGCCACAATTACCATAATGGCCATGGGCATGTAGATGCACTGAATGGCATAGATCCAAAATCGGTTCCTGAACAGCGCTTGTCCGTCGGATACTCGGTTCACAGTTGAGCACACCTTCAGAACGTCACCTGAGGGTGTTTCATAAGTCTAACACAGCTCAATTCATTTGAGACATGTACAGTACTAAATATAAGGGTTAAATTAAGAATAGAGATTATGTAAACCTGCTAAAAACCATTTCAAAGAGAAGCAGTGGATGAGGACCATTTGCATGATCCACGTGATCGAAGTGGCGAAGCCCACGGTCTCGATCGTTTTGATGCCACCCGAAGGGATCAAGGTGGATAACACGGGTACGGTCTTGTATGCCCAAAGGGTAAGCGCAATTGCAGGAAGAACGGCTGTTGCCCAAGCAGTTGCTCGACACTTCTTGAAACCATTGACCGACAGTGGATTCAGGCCCATGAAAATTGTGTAGACGATGATTATTGGTTTTAGCATTTGTTCCGCCTTTGTTCGAGTTTGGAACATGTTTCTATTCACGTTCTCCATTTTTTCGAAATAGACGGATTGGTTGGTCGCAACCTCGTTCACAGCACACTAAAATAAAACCATCGGTCTGAGAAGTGAGATTTTTCTGCAAGCGTTTTAATGCAGCTAAACATACATTATGTCTATTGCGTCTGTGACAGTCCGGCATGCTTTCAGATAGTGCTTCTAACTGTCGGTTTCTCTCATGTTTCAATTTCCGCGCTTTTCTCTGCTGTTTGCATTTTGAAAATTAAAAACGGTTTTACCACTATCTAACGGGGACTTGCTACGTATAGAATAGTGTACAGCACAACAACCCTTTTGTTTGCTGTGGTGTGAACGCATGTTCATCCTGTAAACACAGGGATCAGCACCGTTCAAAACCAGACAACAGTTTAATTCGCATGTTTGCAGCACGACGGCGCGAGATTCGTCGCAAACGTTCTATCACAAATTCATGGGATTACTACGTCGAAGCGTTGGTGGTGGCCGATGAGACGATGAGCGAATATCACGGCTATCATAGAGAGAATATCGAGGACTACATTCTAACGCTGTTTTCAACGGTGGGTGCTCGCAAGTTTATTCGTGCTGAGACTTTGGGTTTCAAGTAACGCCCATGTACACATAATCGCGTCTAATATATTGTAATGTTGTGCGGATGAAGGGTGAACTGGCAACCCTACTTGCAGGTTGCATCCATATATCGTCATCAAAGTCTGGGCGCATCAGTGAATATCGTAGTGTCGCGCTTGATGGTGCTTAGGGACAAGCAGGACGGACTGGATGTTAATTGGAGGGCGCAACCGACACTCAGCAACTTTTGTGAATGGCAGCATCAAATGGCGAATTCCGAAATCGGCAAACATGATGTCGCGATATTGTTGACCAGGCAAAACAATTGTCAATTAGACTTTTTGTTAGCGTTTGGTTACATTTAACATGTTTGTTTTCAGGAAAGACATCTGTCGAGCGAGGGGCAAGTGTGATACATTAGGTAAGAGGCGTAATCAGGGTTGGAAAAAATTTTTTTAAACAAGTTTTTTTTAAAAAAGTCTCAGATTCGGGGAAATTTTACCAAATTTGCCTAAAAACGCGCAAAATCGCGAAAAAATGCAACTTTAATGGACAAGTCACCACTTATGAAGGGTGTTTACGCCATTTCGATGCGATCCAACAGTCTGTGCTTGATATGGACCGATGATTGCTGCTCTGTGGTGTCGGACACCACAGTTTGTGGTCGAATAAGCAAGATTCATAAACCATACAGCTTTTTTTTTTAAAAAATTTTTTTTTAAATTTTTTTGCCCAACCCTGGGCGTAATCGTCTTCTGCACCTTATAAGCTCAGATTGACGTTCAAGTTAAAGACGAAATGCCTTTCGATGAATGTTTAGGTCTCGCTGAGCTGGGTACGATGTGTGTGGGTCAGCGTAGTTGTGCCATCATTGAGGACAACGGGCTCAGTGCTGCATTCACCATCGCTCACGAGCTTGGACATGTGTAAGTGAAAACATCAAAGCGATCTAAATCATTAGTCATTGTTCCATTCCCTTCAGCTTCAACATTCCACACGATGATGAAAGTCGCTGTTCCAAATACATGACGATCACCAAGGACAACTATCACATAATGGCACCGACACTCGAGTTCAACACCCATCCGTGGTCGTGGTCGCCGTGCTCCAGAGCTGTACTGCAGACATTCCTGGAGTTTGTTTTTTTTGTTTACACTTTGTCTTTCTGTGTGGTGAGCTATTGTTGCGTTTTTTAGTAGCGGTCGAGCAGACTGCTTGATGGACAAACCAGATGATCTGCGCTACTATCATCGAATGGCACAACGTCGATCGCCTGGCCTGCTTTTCGTCGTGAACAGACAGTGCGAGTTCGTGTTTGGACCACATTCGAAAGTCTGCTCGTATATGGTACGTATACCTATAGCATGGACGTTAAATCCTTTCCCGTAGAAAGAAGACAAAAAAAGAACAAAAAAAAACAAAAAAAAAAAAAAAACCCCCAAAAAAAAAAAAAAAAAAAAAAAAAAAAAAAACAAAAAAAAAAAACACAAAAAACAACAAAAAAATTAAGGACTGCACGAGCATTCACATGCACCACCTATTCTTTGCTTATATAACGCGGGTGAAACATCAAGCTTGGATGCCTGCCACTGACTACCGCATGTGTTGTGCACTGAATATTTAAACTGAACGTGTAGCTTGCGACATGTAGACGAGCAGAATGGAATGGGTCATCGCTATCGGTAACACGAGTATCTAGAGTGAGCTTTTCTCTGAATGTTTGTGGCCGTGTGTTGACATTTTGCGAAAAATTTGTTGTGGTCTTATTGCCAGCCACTGGGGGTAGCCCTGACGAGGGCTGTTGGGTTAGGGTAAGGCGCGGTTGCGACGTTTCGACATCGGATCCTGCTGTCGTCATCAGGCTGAAATGTCCGGTATCGAACTTGAGGCGTTGGGCTGTGAGTCTAACGCTTTATCCATTCGACTATCGAGAATATCTAGTGCCTGTCAAGTTACAGGAGCTAGCACAACGAAAACAAGCAATTTTTTTCGCCAATGCACAAGGAATTGCTGCACGAGTAGCATTGGAAGCTACATAGACGCAAATTTTAACATGCGGCTGGAGTTTGTAAAATATCTGTAATATCCTTCAGCCATCCTGCAAACGCCTCTGGTGCGAGACGAATCACGGCAATCAAGTTGGATGTCGCACACAACACATGCCCTGGGCTGACGGCACACCTTGTGATGAAAGAAAGGTGAGAAAATTCACAGGAAGACGTTGTGCTGTTAATTGATGAAACTTTATCGGACATTTAGTGGTGTCACCGAGGTCGTTGTGAAGCAACCGAGCCCAACGAATTTCAACCGATCGACGGTGCGTGGGGTGCCTGGCGTCCCTGGGGCACCTGCACTCGAACGTGTGGTGGAGGCATTGAATCGGCGACCAGGGAATGCAACGACCCACAACCGAGGTCTTTTGTCTGCTGCCAAAGTGGAAAATCACTAGTCGGAGTCGAGTTTTGAACTTCATCCGAATCTTTTCCAATTCATACATAACAGATACGGCGGCAAGTACTGCATCGGTGAGCGCATCCGTTATCGATCGTGCAACACCGTCGATTGTCCATGGGATACGCCTGACTACCGATCGGTGCAATGTTCTGAGTTCAACAACAACACACAACACATACATGGCGTGCCTGACACCGTACAATGGGCACCGAAATATGACGGGAGTATGTGCACATCTTGATAAATCAGGATGAAGTGCCTCAACGTTGTCTGCTTTGATTTACAGTCCCTGACACCGACCGTTGTGCGTTGTACTGCAAGGTGGACGGTATGGCGGCATTCTATGTACTCAAACCAAAAGTCATTGACGGCACACCCTGTGACCGCGAATCGGATGACCTGTGTGTTGATGGCGAATGCAGGGTGAGCCTGGGCGTATTGAAGGGCACTGGAAAAACAGCAAGTGCACCATAATCGTTACACCGTTTCGTGGGGACTTAAAATGTACTTTATTCAGAAAGCCGGTTGTGACCATCGACTTGGTTCGAAGGCCGAGCGTGACCGATGCGGTCTATGTGCTGGCGATGGTTCATCATGTCGAAGGGAATCGGCGGAAATCAGTGAAACACCACATTATGGTTTGACAGGGTTCATAAAATTAATCACGAAACTAAGTTTATGCATCAACCTCTCAACGTATTCCAGGTTACAACAAAGTAGTGCGCATACCCAGTGGTGTCACTATGATCGATATACGCCAACGAGGGCACAACAACAGAAAGGACGACGACAATTATTTGGGTGAGCAACAAATCCCAAAGTTCAAGCTTCAACCATGTTTGAAAGAGACTAAAATTACGGACATAATTCAACCATTTCAGCACTGCAAGACAGTGGGGGTCGTTGGCTGTTGAATGGTAATTGGCAAGTATCGGTTTTCAGTGAGACCATTCCTGTCAAGGGCGCTGTGTTGGAGTACAGTGGGTCGGACACAATTGAGGAGCGCATACACTCTGGCAGAGTGCCGACACAGGAAGATTTGTATTTGATGGTACGTACGTGTGTGTCTTAATGAGTGTGGTTATTACCAGACCCCTTTTAAGCACACATTGAACTAACTTTTCGGACCTGTGCAAGAGCTTGAATGTCTCACAGTCCTCAGTTGAGCACGAGAACAAGCATAGCCAAATATTACTTTTGAATCCAAGTTTACATAATTTCCATGCAGATTCTTTCGGTCGGCACCTTGCACCCGCCGAATATCCATTATTCCTACATCGTACCCAACGAACCAAGTGCGCCCCAACGACAAGCACATCAAATATTCGCCCAACCACACACATCATATTTTTGGCGCGTCACAGAACAATGGACTGACTGTGATAAGTACGTGTTTTTACTTTTGTGATTGGAAAGGTAGCGGTTTAACAGGTATAAAGGGAAACATATGTAAGTATCACTTGGGCGTAAACGAATAACAAGTATACATGTATGTACCTTGGCTGTTGTAACATACATAATCCTTGATGACTCCTTACTGACGGCCACGGTCGGTACACGTCTGTCCCGAATTAAATGTAGGATACACACACAGTGTAGCCACTGGTGCATCAACATACCGTACATTCATATCTTCCAGATTGTGTCGTGGTGTGCAACATCGCCCGTACGTGTGCGCACGGAGCGACGAACCAACGAGCCAAATCGACGATCGGTATTGCGTCGTGCAAAGACCGAACCCTGAACGACGACAGTGCAACATCGACTGTCAGTTGGTTTGGAGACATGAACCGATCAGGTATGCGGTTAGATGTTTCAAAGTTTTGTGACATTTTTAAATTTCACGGCATTTTATGGTTACTTGTGTCATCAGATTATGAAAATTACAAGTTACACATATTATTCAGCAACTGCACGGCCACATGTGGTTGGGGTGAACTGGAGCAACGTGTCTGGTGTTCAATGGAGTACTCAGACAGTGACACGAATGCCACATCTGTGCCAGAGGGACATTGCGACACAAAGACAAAGCCGGCCACTAGGACGCATTGTCATATTGATTGCAAACATCGAAAATGGGTGTATTCGCGATGGGGAGAGGTACTAACTCACTAACTTTTATGCCTGCTAGACGTGTATCTTTTGTCATGACATTGGAAGTGCATTACTTTTGCTGCCAAATATAGGTATACTTCGAGTTAAACCGCAACATGCAGATTGGCACTGATTCGCATGAGGCATACTGATGGCAACCAGCGTGCTTTCAGTAGCTTGATCAGAAATCCGAATCGCAAACTAAACTTTTTTTTAACATGCAGAGCTGTATATCCTAGCTATACATATCCACCAAATCTGGTGTTTCAGTGTTCTACGACCTGCGATGGAGGACAGCAGTCACGTGACGCGAGATGTGTTGATGAAAACAGACAGGGCTTGTATGACCACGAATGTGATGAAATACCGAAAGAGCCGATAACACAACGCTGCAACGATATACAATGCCCCACATGGGTGTTCGGTGGATGGGCACAGGTGTGGATTGTTGTCTTGATTCATCAGGCTACAAGTACATCCCACAAGTTCATCATCATTCCATAATGCCAAAGCATACGTTCCAATTTCAGTGTTCCCGTTCGTGCGACGGTGGCATTCGTCTTCGTCACGCCGTGTGTCGTGATCCGGCCGGACGCGATTTGGCGGATTCCAACTGCGATCAGACGAAATTGGTGAATCGTGAGCGATGCAACACACAGCAGTGCACTGCATGGAAGTTCAGCAATTGGTCGGAGGTTAGGTCTAAGTGAAAGTCAGGATAATGGGAAAGTGTTAGCTGAACATCAAATAGAGGTAAACAGTTACAAACGAATTTTAGTGCTCGGTGACCTGTGGCGAAGGCATGGCCACCCGATCGGCCTGGTGCACAGATGCCCAAGGTCGTATTCTATCAGATGCACTCTGTGATCGTCGCAAGCGCATCGCCTCGAAACCATGCGTACTGGCCAAATGTCCGAAATGGAAAACACATGATTGGACTCAGGTTCGATGCAGTTTTTATTCGACATGTGAGATCTTCGTTTGGTTCAAGCAGCAAGGAACAGTTACATGGGTATGCACGGAGTTTCGCAGTTATACCAAGACCGAATCAATCTTCTTGCGCATCCTCATTGGCGATCATGACAACGCTTTGTGAAGGGGCACGCATCTGGTGACGCCTGGTCCCAAACGAGTCGGTTTGCACCCGCACAACCAATTGCAGTGTTCGCGGACATGCAACGATGGTCATCAGCATCGTCGCGTTGAGTGCGTCGACGGCGCTGATCGTCGAGTAGATGATTCAAAGTGCGAATCGTCTGACAATCCAAAACCACCGATTCGACAGACATGCAATCTCGTTGTATGCCCATTTTGGAGGGAGGGTGAATGGACAGGGGTTAGGCACTTCTCTCACTGTTTATTTGGCGCCTTTTAGTTCTTGTGATGTGCCAGCAACATGTGCTTTTCGATGTTCACTCGATTGCGCCTCTGCATGAAGTCAGTATGCCTGGTACATTCTAGTGCTCAGTGTCGTGCGGTAGTGGCCTGCGTGAACGACACGTGGAATGTGTGTTTCGACAAGAGGTTGCGGACGATCAATATTGTGATGCTGATCAACGTCCAGTGCACAAACAAGTGTGTCATCTCACTGACTGTCCACAGTGGGAAATCGGACCGTGGGAAAAGGTGTGCACCGGACTGTGTTCACCATATTTTTAATTTTTTTGTTGCTGCTTGTGAAAGCATGAGTTTTCTTACTTTCTAAAAACTCATAGGCCATAAATTTTCACTTGGATTTTCTATAACACACTTTGTGCGAGTGCAGCACAGTCACAAGCAGACGCACATTGGATTTTCTATTGTTCCAGTGTTCTTCCACATGCGGTCCCGGTGAACAACGACGTCGCGTGTCGTGCATGGACCAACAGCTGGGCAATTGCGATACAAAAACCAAGCCAAACTCCAGCCGACCCTGCGAAGAACAGCCCTGTGCCCGGCATGTACTTTTGTCAACATCTACCCTGAAGGGCAGTGCATCACAGGTGAGCTTTGTCGAGATCAACAGACTAAAATGTTATGGAATCCAAATAACAAACTAATTATAGGCAGAACAGAAGCTGCACGTTGAGTCCGATTTTGCGACGATTTCACCATCACGATCGTCGACCAACCAATCCAGCAGCGATGAACACAGTGGCGCCGATGTGGATGAATTGGTCATTGAACTACAGGACGACCAGGCACAGCAACAACAACGGGATACGGCACCAATGGGATGGGTTACTGGCAGTTGGACACAGGTCTGGTGATAGAGGCAGTGATGTAGTTGGTCCGAGCAAGAAAGCTAGCTAGCTGGAGGGGTCCGGCACAAGAAAGCTAGCTAGCTAGCCGGGGACCCCGATTTGGGGGGGTATTGGTCCAGAAGTCAAAAACAGGAGTATAAAATTTGGTCTAAATTATGCTAAAATAAGCCTTAGAATGCTTATTTTTGTGCACGTGTGAGAAAATTTGAACGAATTTGACCATTTTGTCCCATAAAATGGTCATTTTGGCACTAAAATCAACACTTTTCTTACTTGATGACCGGAGCAAGAAAGCTAGCTAGCCAGTTTGGGGGTATGGGTTTCGGAGCAAGAAAGCTACCTAGCAGTTGGGGGGGGGGTAATACCCCCCATACCAACCCCAACCACATCACTGGATAGAGGTGATACTTGCAGGAACGCTACAATTAATGGAACCTAAACGATTTGCGTGCTGTTGATTTCAGTGCACGGTGACATGCGGCGAAGGTGTGGCCCGTCGTCAGGTGAAATGTCGTGATTATTTGGGTCGAATACTCGAGGACATTTACTGCCGGCACGAACCCAAACCTTCGGTGACAAGGCCCTGTGCTGGCAACAGTCCATGTGGAAAGTGGAGAACCGGTGCTTGGACGGAGGTTCGGCTGAACCTGCTCAACTAGGAAACTTTCGTCTCATAATATGAATTAATTTTTTCAGTGTCCGGAATGCATCCGCAGCAAGCACTCCCTAGAGTTACCGACGCGCCGTCGACAGGTGGTATGCCTTGTCGAGAACAGTCAAGGAAAAACGACTGGCCAACCCGTCTGTGATCCAGACCGCAAACCCGCAGACACCGAGTCGTGTTCCAGGGTGGCCATGTGCAATGGCAACGAGTTGACGAAGCCCTACACACCAGCAACGCCGACAACACAGCCAACTAGAACCACATCGAACGAAAAGAAGGCGTACTGGAGGGCGACTGATTGGACACCTGTGAGTGGCAAGCTTGGCGATGTTTCAGGTCAACAAATTATTGGTCAATTTTGGACATTTTGGAGTGTACGCGCACTGACTGGTGTGGGGAGCTTTATACTAACCGAATTTACACAAACTATGTATATTACGCATTTACCTTTCTCTTCTTTTCCTTTGCACATACCTATATTTCGGGCCGTGCAAAACAGTCATTTTGAAACTTTTTGGGGGTTCAAAAACCAACAACATTTATTGATCAATACACACCAAAAGGCATGCACGGCAACTTGTGTCATACACAGCAGGGTTAGGGTATAAGTTGTATTTCAAGTGCCCAGTTGTTCTGCAGTGTTCGGCGACATGCGGTTACGGTTGGAGCGTACGCACCGTGACATGTACAATTGCACATCAATGCACACCAAATTCCCGACCACCTACCGTACGGCGATGTCGGTTACGGTATTGTCCTAGGTGGCAGATAATGTCGAAGTTCTCAAAGGTGCGCCACATACAAGAATCGTACACCGCATGGATTGATCCCGTTTTTAGCTCTCCGCACGACATTAGTTACATACCGTAGTTTCCTTGTCTCCTCAAACCCCTTCTTTGCTAACAATTACAACCCCCATAGGTTTCATTGAATTGGTTAAACCTAACCTAAACAGAACCCATTCATGCATGCGAGTTTTACGTCACCTCACAACTAATTATCCAAATTTGACCGAAGGAGTGACCAAACAAACCCACAAAAATAACGACCTAAAATTACGACCGGTACAAACCATTGATGTTTCAGTGCTCAGCAACATGTGGCGAAGGAACACAAAATCGTGTGATCCACTGCATCGATCTGTCCATCTCCTCCGAGCCTCTAGCAGCCGAGTACTGCGCAAATGCGAGTCGTCCCAGGACGGAACGGAGGTGCAACGAGCAGCCGTGTGATTCAAGGAGGCAATCGACGCAGACAAGCAACACCCCTGTCCAGACCACGACGCAGGCTGCGGCGACAACCAATGACATTTACGAATGGGTGACCGAGCCGTGGGGACAGGTTGGTGCTGTAATCATGAAACGTTAGGCGCCTTGGAAATTCGGCATTTGTTGCTACGCGGAGACTTGTTTCGACGATCGAAGCAAGAGAAAGAAACATCCGTTAAATCAGTGACGTTGAGCATTGTGTTGTGCCACAAATGTCTTCGTGCTTGTCCAGCGTGCCTGTCCTTGAAACATCACCGCAGCATACAACTACTCTGCTCATGTCTATCGTCTTTTGAATCCCCCAAAGCACAGCAAGTTCTGATTCTCCAACACGCCATAGGTGGTCGGTTATCGAGCAATAATTAGTGAAGATATGACCCATCACACCAGTTACAGTACCTCTAACTGGCCATCTGTGGTTTCCGATCTAACCCAAACACGACAGCCAAGTTTGAGGTGGCGGTGTGTCTGTTGTAGTGCGATCTATCAGCCAGTCACGTTTACACAATCGTAGTGTCGAAAATTATCCACTAGTTGTTTCCGTCTGCAGCCTAAACTCTAACCCTAATGCCTCTTTTTGCACTTTTCCGCAGGTTTCGGATGTCACAACAGCAACAGCAGAGTCTGAAGAAACCACGACTGAAACTGCTCTAGGGCTTTTCTCTACCGCGGACTCCAACTCAGCAGAGTTTCTTTGGGTGGATCCTACAAGCACAAAGAACCCATTAGAGTCCTCCCCAATAGGCGAGTCTGTAACTGCAACGATGCCAGAAGACAAGGCTTTGACAACCGAATTTACCAAGAGTAACATCATCTTCTACGACGTTCCCACACTGACTAGTCCGGCGTCACCCGAACGTCAAGGTTCACGCCTCCGTCTGGCCCCAAAATGGTGGTGGTGGCCACTAGTGTGTCTGGTGTTCGCCACACTCATGGGTACAATTCTACTCGCCTGGCTGCGCGCCAAGCGCGATCGCCAATGGGGAGCCAACCTGCTTGATACATCGATTACATCTTCCATATGTGGTGGCCCGCCATATGTGCTACTTGGTCCAAAAGAGTCAACCTCAACTTGCAGCAGCACAGTCAGCAACATTGAGCAACAGTCAGCACGTCTAGAACACCAACCCCCTTCTCCTCCAGGAGTCGCGGTGACTCCACGTGTTGTGTCAACGTCGATTAACGCATCCCTGCATTTCGACAATCGACGCTATTTTATCGACGAATCTGAATGGTTGTGAACCATAAAAACACACGCTGTATCCCATAGTTGAATGATCAAACGCTTGTATAGACATGACTTCTAGTAGTTTTTTCACAGTTTTGTGGCTGCCTTCCTAATATTCCTGGATTGCTAAAATGGTTTTTCCTCCAAAACTGCATTATTCTTCACAAAACAGCCTGACACCACCCAGACTACTGCTTCTGATGAGTGACACGAAGTGAGTGCTTTCTTCCACAGTATTGCTGAAAAATTTGTTCAGTTCACGTACCGTACATTCATTTTTTGAAACGTTGCAGAGAATTACAACGTTTCCGTTGCAGGGCGGTCGTTGGGTGTTCAGAATGCCCAGAGGTTGACTACACGTTTTTCGACATTCATGAATATTTTTAACGAAATCCTTTTGTAAACTGCATAATCTTTGTGTTTATAGTCGATTGTGAGATTATACATAATATACCTTATACGTTACTTTAGCTTTCACTTGGTGTTATGGTTTCTGGTCCACTGTGTTTCGCTGTTTCGTGTTTAGTTTGAATTCTGCCAAAATTTCGGTGCAAAAAATGCATAATCACTTTTGACACTTTCGTGCTTCGTGTTTATCGCTGACGTTTCAAAGTGCAAACACTGCCGTTCAACTGTGGCAATTTTTACATGATATACTGTGTTTGTATTTAATTTTCTATTTTTTAATGTATATACGTTGCTCATTCTTATGTCAAACGATTTTTTGCCAAATGAAGAACAACGGAATTGTCTGAATGCCTAACGTAAAAACTTGTGCGCCGGATGAATGTGTAAAAGTCATTACGAAAGAAACACTAGTTAATGTATGTCGACCATCTGCATGTGCATACGGCTTACGCTTGCACGCATTCAGCTTCTGCGCGCTTCGGTACAAAAAACACACCAGCACATTCACACCTTTGTTCTGCATGGTTATTGTAAGACGTGTAGCTGGAAGTATAGTGCAACCCCTAGCTATCGTTGTTTCTTTACAAATTGATGCCGGAACCCTAAAGGTGAAACTCATTCATCGTGGTTTGCAAAATTTCAAAGATAAACACAAAACAAGGCCAGTGACCAAACCAGCGAAACGTGTAACACGAAACCAGCGAATGAGTATCGGCTAAGTTTCGTGCGTCATCTTTGCTGAATCAATTACAAGACGAAATAGTTTCTCTGGCTTTCGTGCAAGACCTCTTGCCTATCGATGTTTCGAGTTTAAGGCCCCTATCTATGTACTGTATACTCGTTCGAAATGCAGTTCCAGTACTTTCGGGTGTCGGCATCTGCATGCATGCAAAATTAGCTGTCATTAGTCGTCTTATTAGATTGCTTACCTGCCCCTCCCTCTCTCCCCACCGTAGTCTGTTGCAGTGTTCAGCGAAATGCGGTCGTGGTGTGCGTGTGCGTGTGACACGATGTGTACACGTGGCGTCCAAAGCACGTGTCGACACGCACAAATGCACTCGACCCACACCAACAACCACCAAGAAATGCAGAACCAAACGATGCCCTAGATGGAGAGCTACTATATGGTCACAGGTTAGATCCGCATACCGCAACACGAATCTAGATTTTAGCGTAACATGATCGTCTTTAGCATTGAAGTTTCTAACCTCCTTGTGATTGCCGTGTGTTTGTGCGTTTTCCCTCACTCGCTCGTTAGAATGTACGTGTTTGTTATTTCACCAGTCTCCTCACGTCAAAGCTGCAATTTCATGGGCATTCCTTTTGTTGGTTACCAAGAAGAAATCCGTAATTTTGAAATCAAAAAGTATTCCGTGTAGCCTACCACCATTCCGATCATTGTCAAATAACATCCCAATAGACTATAACTCAAACGCATCAATGCACCCCGTCCCCATTTTAGTGTTCAATGAGTTGTGGCGTAGGCCTACAACATCGTGTCGTTGGTTGTTACCGCCGTCGACGTCACCGTGTGTCGGACGTGTATTGTGCAGAAGAAAAACGCCCGAACGCTACCCGGCCGTGCGCAGACCTGGACCCGTGTTCGCCGTACAGATGGGTGACAGGCGATTGGACAGAGGTTAGTATGCAATGCACAGACACGGATATTATGCATAGACACGGATCGCATGGTTAGCTGGCTGAGGTTTCACGGATGTGCGTATTATATAAAAACATTTCATGCCAAGTCAGAGTCAAACCCGACCCACACCGCCCAGGTCTATGTGGTTTCGGTTTGTATAGTAATTTTCTGATTTCATTGCCTCACATAATTCTACAGGCGTAGGGAAACTCTCGTTCGAAGTCGAGGCAGGCAACAAGGTCAATACACAGTCAAAGCCACGCAGCTGGCTCGCATGCGTTTCGAATGTTTCAGTCACACAACCTGTGCGTGAGCTGTTATGTTGACTGTGTGTTGAGCTTGTTGCATACTCGAGTACGAACGGGAGTTTTCCTACGTCTGTAAAATACATGAGGCAACGAAATTAGAAACTTACCATGGTATGGAAGATAGTAACATTGTCGTCAAATTTGGTGTGGTTCATCATGTCTGAACCTAATCCTGTATAGTCCATCCATCAGGTCATGTCACTTTGTGTTGCTGCCGGCTGGCTTCCCTTCCTCCACGTTCTAATAAAAGAGAAATTGAGTAAGACCGATTTTGCAAACGAAAACTGAAAACATGATAGAATACGTTGAAAAAGATTGAATTCGATCAAATTTAAAATTAAATTAAATTCAAATAGATAAAACACGTTGATTTCATAAAAATCACACTTTATGAGTAAAAGTTTTTTTTGGAAACTCAATTTCTCTTTTATTAGAACGTGAAGGAAGCAAACAAGTTGGCCAGCAGCAAAACAAAGTGACATGAGCTGATGGACGGATTATACCCAGGGTTGTTTCAAAAAAAAAAAGTGGTCAATTAAAAAATTTTTTTTTTAAAAAAAAAATTTTTTTTTTTGAAACTCAGATTTTGCTTTTTTTTTTTAATAAAAAAAAGTTGCCCAAAATGGGCTAAAATGTCCAAAAATAGCCTTTTTCGAGGCAAAAAATTCGCACTTTTTTTCTGTGGACGAGACAATTTTTCCAAAATCGCGCCTGCGGCGCCCTGTATTGTCCCCAAATCCGTACAGGGATGCGCGGGGCTGGTCTTTTATAGTGATGTGGCACCGATAATGTACTACTACATGCTACTACACATGTATATATGCAGGTCTGGTGCAAAACCGGGCGCGCAAAGTCGATCTGACGCGCAAGATTTGGGCTGTAATCGATATTTTGATGGTCGTATCTCAGATATACGGCATTAGATGCATTAAAATACGTTGTACGGCATGCTACAATACATCAGAGTAACATCGTTAGTGAACATCAACCTCAGACTGGTCGGAGACCATGGAATCTGCACAATACTACCGGGTGTCACCACACAAGTTCGGTCTGAGGCGAAAATTTTTCAATTTTTGAAAAATATGTTGTATCGATTTCATTTATCCTGAAACGTCGTTTGCAACACTTTTTTCTAATAAAAAAAATTTTTCGTCAAAAAAAAAATCAAAAAAAATTTTTTAAAAAAAAAAAGCTCGTTAATAAAAAAATTTTTTTTTTCAACCCTGATTATACCTAAGCCCAACCCCAAGTGAGAACCTAAGCCTAAGCCTGCTTAAAGCTGCTGGTTAACAACCGTTCGACCGCGCTTGATCTTGGGGGTAGTATATATAAACAAAGTTTGGACATCGTGTTACTCGACCCTAATCTGGCGAGTGGATTGGTTGCTTCCTGATGTTTCACGGCCACGTTGAAGTATGCCCCTGGTGAAAAAAACCAGGGGGACACTTCAACGTGGCCGTGAAACATCAGGAATCAACGTACACTAGTACACTAACCGCCGCGCCAGGTGCACTAACCGTCTCAGTTTTTGCCTAAAATATGCATTTTTCGGCCTAAAATGGGTGATTTTTTAGGTCGACGTCGTCAAAAGTCGCCAAAATACCCTTCTTATGGAGAATTTTTTTTCCAAAAAGGGCCAAAAATCGGTCAAATTTTCTACCTCAAAAAGTGACTTTTTCCTGAATTTGGGTCTTCCCCTCTTCCCCCCCCAGGGAGGTACACTAACCTAACCGCCGCTCGGAAAAAGGGGAAAAGGAGTAGGTACACTAACCGCCGCGCCGGACCAGGAACTACATTGCCCCCAAGATCAAGCGCTTTCGAAAGGTTGTTAACCAGCAGCTTTAATACTATTCCCGAATGTGTGACACAGTGCTTAGGCATAGACCCGACCAGCGCTCAACCTCGGGCTAAAGCCTGAGCCTGTAAGCCTAACCACATGCCTAACTCCAACCTAACAATCAAGCCCATCTCCCATGGACACGATGCAAGTCAGCAGTGATTTGGAAATGGTGCAACGATATAGTCAATGATGATAATTGCAGTGTTCAGCAGCGTATTGCAAACAAGGTCGCCAGTATCGTCAAATCGAGTGCGTCAACGAGCAGCATGCAGCCGCACCGCCAGCTATGTGTAGCCAACGACACAAGCCAGAAGTTGCTCAGGACTGTGTCGATCCCGGATGTCCTTATGAATGGATCCCCGGGGAATGGTCACAGGTCTGGCATCTAACATTATGCCACGGCCGTGCGGGAGTGGAGAATGTCTGAACTGCATCAAATATAGGAATCTATGTGGTTAACAATTGCGGGTTCCAGCCTTTGCCCTTGAAACGTACGAGGTTATTAAGATCCACTGCCGCGGTCCGCCTACCTACATAATTGAACCGCGTTGTGCACTTGCCCACATATTTCCTACGTATAGTCCAACCACGAACTCATGAGACGACTTATTTTGAAGTTGACTTGTACGGATCCAATAATGTTCCGGGTCCACGTATTTTGAAAATGAAAGAAAGAGAAACGCATGTATCTTTTAAAAAACACGCTCTCCACCTCGGTGCGTAAATTTGCTTTTGACTCCCAAAACATTTGTGTGTTGAACGACGTTGCTGTTCGCGTAAGCACGCAACAAATTGATGTCAGCCAGCTGGAACTTGTCATCATCTCTCTCGGCCCAATCTCTTTTTTGTTTACGAAAACCCGTGTGACCGGCGCATTTTGAATCTGGCCAAGCAAGCTTTAAAAAGAGTCGTCTCATGAGCTCGTGGCTGAACTGTGTACATACAGTATATTGAACCTGCTTTCGTTTAGAGCTCAAGAACAGCAATCCCATCGATTTGCAGTGTTCACAAACATGTGGACTTGGTGTGCAACAACGCACACTGAATTGTCGTGTGAAAAGTGTCCGGCAACCACGAAAGGCCGATGAACACAGACGACACACCACAAGATGGGGTGACACTAGAACGGTGTTGAGACTGATGGATGGCAAACATAACGACAGTGATGATACATTCGGCAACTCGTTTAGTTCAGGTGAGCGTAAACTAGAGCGTTAAAACCTGTTTGCTGTATGTACAGGAATCTTGTGTTTGCAGCATCAATCAACCCTGACAGCCTGGTGTATGTGTTCGACAGTCACTGCTCGTCGTTACCGGCACCATCGCTGACCCGAAACTGCTCGTTAGGTGATTGTGATGGCGAATACTTATGGAGAATTGGACCATGGACCCCGGTTTGTTTCAGACCAGACCCATGAAAAGCTAAGCAATTACCTGTCGGAACCAAACAACCCTTTGCAGTGTTCGACAACATGTGGGACAGGTACACGCCGTCGTCGTGTGTATTGTGTAGACAGGGAAGGATATCGAGTGAATAAGACCAAATGTGAATTGGACAAGCGACCGCCACGACGCGAGCAGTGCATTCAGAGAAATTGTGAGCCGTAAAAATTACGTTGTAGAGGCCCAGAACATTCAGGTGATTGACGTTTTCCACAGGTGCGCCGAGCGATTGTGTGGAGGTGAAGGAACAGAACAAAGCCAACACTATACTACGAGATGGGTACTATTCGCTCACGGCTAACGGATTTGTGTTACAGGTTGTATAAATGTACAGTGTATGGCACCCACGTTAGGTGCATCAAAATAGTGTGTCGTCAAGAGAAAATATTGTGCATGTTATGCAGGCATATTGTTCGATGATGAATAGCAGCCGGCCGAAAACCTACATTGATGTGAACCCGAGGGAGAATTACGCTGAATTCTACAATAAAATGTTGGGACATTTTGTGTACACGAGTAATAATGTTAAACTAAGCACAACGATGTTGCAATTGCAGCCTAGATTTTCCGTTCACATGTCCCAACGGTGGAGAGCGTCAATCTAGCTGCCAATGTTCCAACGAAACCACCAAAGCTGGACGTACACATTTTGAACGCATTCAAGTCGACCTGCATTTGATGCACGTTCATTGTGAGTTCGCTTGGCTTTTCGCTTCTGTTTATTGAACGGAGCGGAAGAGAAAATGAGTGTGTTAATTCACTTTTGCTGCAGACAACGATCTCACATTTACCGTACAACGCTATGGTCTGCCTCAGATGTACGGTACGGCTGGCGACTGCTACTCGTCTATTGACTGTCCGCAGGTAATCTGATGTTTACAAATTGCAATTAACTACGACAGTCGAAGTTGATCAAATCACTAGGCCAAAAGTTTTGCAGGGCGAATTCAACATCAATCTTGAGCAAACGGGCTTGCGCATTTCGGATGACGTTAAATGGGTTGCCGAGGGCGTACAGAGCTCAGTTAAAATAGAGAGGAACAAGGTTCGTTTGGACAATCATTAAAAAAATTGCAACATGTATGACCATAAATCTCAGTATAAACACACAGGCAAGCACTCGAATTCGCGGCTTATGTGGCGGTTATTGCGGTCGTTGTCTGCCCGATCGTCGTGTTGGTCTCAAATTCGTTTTCGAAGTACCAGTTTTCTGATCGCTGCTGTGATGTTTCATTGAACACGCAATGTGCTTAGCACAAGCGCTGGTATTTTTTTGTGTATATTGTACTCAGTTTAAAGTTGTATTGTCGTGTTGTAGTCGTTGTAGTTGCGAATGATGTTCTACACTTTCTTCTTCTAAGCCTATAGTTTAATATTTGATAAAGTAGCCACGAACGCAGTGCGTGTCCGAAAACTGTGAAAAAATCTGCAGGTTTTTGTACTTTTCTGCACGCATGCATTAGCCACCTGTCTTTGTGCGCAAACATAATAAATATCAATGGGTTCTGAGCGTCCACTTTCATCTACGACGTGTACAATGGCACAAGCAGTGCTCGTTGTCACGCTGATTGATAAAACACAATGAACCAGCTGAAACCAGTTCTGGACCCGATCAATTTAGCCGCATGAATATATCCCTTACAAAGATATTGTGTTCACACAATATCCATTATACTTGTTCCGGAACACGGAAATAATATCTCCATACAAAATGATTTCACTCATTTCGGTGTCACGGAAATATTTCCGTGCACGGAACAAATTCCGGTTTCCGTGTTCCGCGATTTTTTTATTTTCACGGAACACAGAAATATTTCCTTGAACATTATTGCTGTTCGCATCCACACACAAACTTTTGACTTGAGCACGCTGGCCTTTGTCATCATCATCACTCGAAAAGCATCGTTTGCATGCCTGCGTTATTTCCGTGTTCCGTGTTTTTGAAAATTTTTCACTGAACACAAAACACGGAAATACTTCCCTGTTCCGGTTTCCCTGTTCAACCTAAGTCCGCCCTAAGCCACTGCCCAGCCAGGGTAAGCTGCATCCTGGCGGACAGGCACCAAGGTGAGTGACCCGTTCCGGGCAAGGAGCTACAGTCGAATCCACAAATTTCCGGACCCAGTGACTAACTGAAAAAACCGTTTTTTTCGGGATTTCCGGAGCCCAGTAATTTTCGAGAATAAATGAATAAATGAAATAAATAAATAAATAAATGAATAAATTAAATGTGTTTTTTTGGTCTGAAAATGGGGAAAATTTTTCTTGAGGGTTCGAACCTATGTTACAAAATCGTTTTACAATTTACAAAGGCCTGCCAAAACAGCTGAAAGCGACCAGTTTTTGTGTTGTCGGAAATGGAACCCCCATTAATTGACCCCCATTAACCGAACCAGTGTAGTTCCTGGGGGGAGGGCCCCCAGCTCAGGTACGTCTGTTCTGTTCCCCCTCCATGGTACGCCTGCCCCACTGTTCCCCCTCCGGGTACGTCTGCTCCCCCAATTTTTGCCTAAAATAGGCAAATTTAGGCCTAAAATAGGCATTTTAGGCATAAAATAAGTGATTTTTAGGTCAATGTCGTCAAAAATCGCCAAAATACCGTAAAAACCTAAATACAGCCGCCCCCGTAAAAAGGGGTCAGTGAATTAATAGAGCCCCCCCGGAATGGAGCCCCTCCTAAGTAACATATCAGTAGTGGCAGCGGGGGGTTGGGGGGTTACCCCCTCTCAGTACTTACCTACCACAAAACCCGAGGGGGGTTGAGTACTTACCTCTCACAACTCCAAATCATACCTCTCACAAGCAATTTTATCCCTTTTTAAGGCAAAAATCGGTGTTTTTCGACCTTATTTTCCCAAAAATCGCATACCTATTTTTGAGCGATTTTCGGCGAAAATTTGATAAAAGTACTATTTTTACCTCATTTTTTGGCCAAAATTGTATCATAAAAACGGTGTTTTTTTCGCCTTTTTGGGTGACCAAAATCATACCTCTCACGCTTCCGGTCCCAACCCCGCATCATACTTACCTCCCACACATGGGCCTGTCACTACACTGTCCCCTATACAGTAGTGTATTGAGACTTGATAGTGGTGCACAGGTACATTTATGCACGTTTGTTGTTCGTTCAGAGCACATAATACGCCTCTTATTGACGAATAGACACGTATAAATGCGATTACAAGCGAACATGGGGGTATTTCTGGGAACAATTTTTTCAGGTTCGGGTCAGTGAATTATAGAGGCCCCCGGAATAGAGCCCCCCCGTAATAGAGCCCCCAAAATGGGGTCAGTGAATTAATAGAGCCCCTTCTATTTAGGTTTTTACGGTACCCTTTTAATTGAGATTTTTTTCCAAAAAGGGGCAAAATTGAGAACGTAATTCGCCGACCGGTGGACCGCTGACTAGGCCTGGGCACAATACCACTTTTGACACCCAATACCAATACCCAATACCAATACCGGCCCTGTACCAATACCCAATACCAACACCAAATTGGTGACCCAATACCAATACCGGGTGAGACTGAGACCCACTACCAATACCAATACCCAATATCAGATCAATACTACTGAAGTGCCTGGTATTGGGTTTTGTATTGGGTTGGTATTGGTATTGAGTAGTGGGTTGGTATTGGGTATTGGGCATTGGTCTTAGTACTGGGTTGGTATTGGGTTTTTGGTCTGGTATTGGGTTGGTATTGGGTTTGGTATTGGGTTTTGAGGCAGGTATTGGGTTTGGTATTGGGTTTTTCTGGATTAGTATTGGGTATTAGTTTTGACCCAATACCTGGCCAAACCCAATACCAATACCAGGCCAGCTTCAATACCAATACCAGAATTAGACCCAATACCAATACCAAACACTGGTATTGGGTGGTATTGGTATTGGGTATTGTGCCCACCCATACCGCTGACCGGTAGTTTTGACCACGGTAGCTCTAGCACAGGCAGCATAGGTACCGTAACCCACATCGTAAACCATTTCCGATAGCATTCTCCGTCCGGTGCTCCAGCTTGCAGATCATTCCCCATGGCAATCTACTGTAGTACGTAACTTACCGTAGTCAAAAGTACCGGTCAGCGGTCCACCGGTCAGTGAATTACGGCCTCGAAAATGAGTCCAATTTTCGACCTCAAGAAATGACTTTTCTCCAAATTTGGGTCCCCCCTTCCCCCCAGCAGTGTACTTCCTGGTCCGGCGCGGCGGTTGCTCTACCTACCCTTTTTTAGGCAAAAAGTTGAGGCGGTTAGTGTACCTGGCGCGGCCGTTAGTGTACTTGTGTACCTTGTTTGCGGCGGTTAGTGTACCTTAGGGGGCCCCCAGGAACCAGTGTAGTTCCTGGTCCGGAGGGGGAACAGGCGGTACCCCCTTTTTTCGGAGGGGGAACAGACGTACCCACCTGGGGGGAAGGACCCGGACGGGGGGGGGGAGAACCCAAATTTGGAGAAAAGTCATTTTTTGAGGTCGAAAATTTGGCTCATTTTTGCCCCTTTTTGGAAAAAATTCTCCATAAAAAGGGTATTTTGGCGACTTTTGACATCATTGACCTAAAAATCACCCATTTTAGGCCAAAAAATGCCTATTTTAAGCCAAAATTTGCCTATTTTAGGTAAAAATTGGGGGAGCAGACGTACCCGGAGGGGGAACAGTGGGGCAGGCGTACCATGGAGGGGGAACAGACGTACCCGAGGGGGGACCCCCCTCCCCCCCAGGAACTACACTGCCAGGAACTACACTGCCCCCGAGGTGGGTACGTCTGTTCCCCCTCCGAAAAAAAGGGGGAGCGCCTGTTCCCTCTCCGGACCAAGAACTACACTGAACTGAACCCAACCCAAATGGCTCAAGATCAAAAATCGAACGCCATGAACAGACCCCCCATTAATAGAACCCCACCCCCGACCTTCACCATACCACCGATTGGTGGTATGGTACGGCTGTGTTGTGGTGTCAAACGATGTTTAAGCTTGCAGAATACGGGTTTTTAAGCATAATTGACGCTGTTAAAAGTTGAAAATATCCTAAACAGGCTATTTTTGAGGCATTTTAAAAGTGATTTTTTTTCGTCGGGGGACCAAATGAAAATAGAACCCCCCATTAATTGACCCCCATAAATTGAACCCCACCAAAATGACCTCGGTGAAAAAATAGAACCCCGGGTTCAATTTCCGACAGTACGGTAATTTAGTTAGAAAAAACGGTTTTTTTCGAAAAAACCGTTTCTTTCCACCGTAATTGTTGTCACTGTGGCTACAGAGATTAGGATCGGGCCGACCCGGCCCGGCCCCCGGGTTGACCGGACTAACCAAAACTCCGGCTGGGCCCGGCCGATTTGAAAGTCCAAAATCGCAGCCCGGTCCGGCCCGATTTTGGGTTCAAAGGAAGAAAGGGCCAAAAAAGCCAAAATTTCCAAAAAATTTTCTTTTTGGAAAGCATGTTTATGCGAGTCGGTTTCTGTGAACCGAGTACATTTGAATCCCAAACAAATGTACATACCTGCGAAGCGCAATTTTCTTTGAAGATTTTTGCTAAAAAATAGCGCTATTGGTTTGAAATTTGAGCCGGCCGGCCCGCCCCGATTCTAATCTCTGGTCCACTAACAATGCCTGCAGACAGTGTTGGGGGGGGGGGGGTTGTACAGCAGGTATCCCCCCTTCCCGATGTTTGGCATGGTACAGTAGGTGCCCTCCCCCCGATTTTCACCCCGGGTCTTCCCCCAGGTGGGTACGTCTGTTTCCCCTCCGAAAAAAGTGGGGTGCCCAGGGTAGTGTTTGGGGGTGGGAAAGACCCCCAAATTCACCTATTTATCGTCAACACTTTTTGCTTTCATCTGTCTATCGTCGACACTTTATGGGCTAATCTATCTGTCGTCAACGAATTCTGGGAACAATCTATCCATCGTCAACAACAATCGACCCCAAAATGGATATTTTTGACTCACAATGGCTCAAAGTCGGTATTTTTTACCCCAAAGCAGTGTCGTTCCTGGGGCGCTTGTTTAGTACATCTAGGTACATTTTCATTAATATTTCAACATGACATGATTACCTACTTAGTGCACTGCAGACCAATCCACTGTGCCTTGATTTTTGGCTACCCCCACCGTCAGTGTAGTTCCTAGTCCGGCGGGGAAATTAGTGTGCCTCCCTACTTTTTCGGAGGGGAAATTAGTGTACCTCCCTGGGGGGAGTGGGGGAAGACCCAAAATCAGGGTAAAGTCCCTTTTTGAGGTAGAAGATTTGACCTATTTTTACCCTTTTTGGAAAAATTCTTCATAAAATGGGTATTTTGGCGACTTTTGAGAACATTGACCTAAAAATCACACATTTTAGGCCTAAAAATGCCCATTTTAGGTCTAAAAATGGCCATTCTAGGCAAAAAAATGGGGAAAATTAGTGTACGCGGAGGGGAAATTAGTGTACTAGTGTACCTTGGTCGGGGAAATTAGTATACCTTAGGGGGTGCCCCCCCAGGAACTACACTGCCCACCATCTATGCATCGTCAACAAGTTTGGGCGACCCCCCAGAATTCGGGTGTGGCTTATCCATCTATAGTCAACACATTTCGGGTTCCATCTGTCGTCAACAACACCCTGACCAAGTACTACACTGGAGGTACGGCCTGTTCCCCCTCCGGACCAGGAACAACACTACTTTGCTTACGGTCTGTTAATCCCCGCTTTCGTGTTTCAGGCACGAAAAAGGGTCGCTTTCAACTGTTTTAGGTCTTTTTAAAACTATTTTATTACATAGGTTTGCTACATGTTTTGTGTGTTACTAACACCACGCACGTGTTTCATAGTGGTTGGGTATTGTCGTCTGCCATGCCCAAAACAAGCACTTACGGCTGCTTTTACCGTGACAGACCTCGTGTTTGAAGAAAAATTATCCTTTGCTCCGAAAAAATTATCGATTCTTGCACCATCCGTCGCGGGTAGGCCCAGGCCCTGTTTTCGTGGTTATTTCGCTTTTTTCATGCCTTCGGGAGGCTGGAAAAGAGTTTTTGTTGCGAAAATTGTTTGGCTTGTTTTTGATGAAAATGCAAGAATAAATGCGAGGATTGCAGAATAACCCCCCACCAAACGCGTTTAGGAGTATTTATCGGAACAATTTTTTCAGATCAATCACGTTTAGTGACTCATTAAATTGTGAGCAGAATGACGCTACTCGACAACGAGCATTTTTTGACCGAGCTGCCAAAAATGTTCCAAAAATCTCGAATGGGTGGTCCGGGCTCAGTGACGGTGACGATGAAAAGATGTGGGTCTCTTTAATCACGTGTTGGAATTAACGTGTACAAGTTTCTTTCGTAATCATTTGCTTTACTTGACACGAAAACCGGCAAATAGGTCACATAATAAGCTATCAACTTTGAAGGGCCGGCATGCTGAAGTGCAGCTTCCCATATATGGCGGACAAGGTGTTCTGAGTTTTCATTCGCAAATCTACGCAAAACAATATAAACGCGTTATGCACGTGATAACACGGTGTTTGCCCCATACATCGTAATTTTCGCGTTTGCACGTATCTTTGCTTTTGCAGATGACGGGCGCACAAAACCCCATCCACGCGAAGGCAGCTCGGCGCACGCGCCTGCACATCAGACTACTGAACTGAAGTGCTTGGTTCGTGCCAAGCTGGGCAACAAAACAATCAGCACTGTCGTAAGTCAGCACTGGTCACCAGTGTAGTTCCTGGTCCAGAGGGGGAGATAGCGGACCCCCCACCCGTTTTTTTTTCAGAGGGGGGAGATAGTGTACGCCCAAGGCCCAAAGACTCAAATTCCGGTAAAAGTCACTTTGAGGGAGAAAATTTGACCTATTTTTGCCCCTTTTTAGAAAAAAATTCTTCATAAAAATGGTATTTTGGCGACTTTTGACAACATTGACCCACACATTTTAGGCCTGAAAATGCCCATTTTAGGCCTAAAACGGATTATTTTAGGCAAAAATTGTTGGAGATAGCGGACCCGAGGGCCCCCTCCCCCCAGGAACTACGCTGCTGGTCACTTTGGCAATCATTATCGTTGCGCGCTGCCGAGTAAACGCACGTGTTGAAGATACGGGGCCACAACGCCCAACGCTTACTACTAGTAATGAATTAGCCAACAACAATTGGCAAACACTCTGTTATGCTACTTGTATTGGTCGCACAATGACCATATAAGAATTCGTCGAATCAATCCTGATTTTCACGTTCAGTCACTCTTAACAACTTTGTTATTTGTGATTCTCACAAAATATTTTCAGTTGAAAATATCTAACAGAGCACCCACGTTGCTGCAGGTCTGAAACATTTTGGTGACTGCATGGTTTGTGTGTGATCGCGCAACACAACGTAAGGGCAAACCA
>JASAMV010000441.1:0-135347 GCA_030248065.1 Rhynchonema sp. JSB1_4
ACACACCTATGCAGTGTTGAAATGAAACATCACATATTGACCCATACCTTGTAAACACTCAAGCCGGTGACATGTGGCTGTCGTGTTCTGTGCTGCAGCAGGGTGGTCACAATCGAACATCGGTCGGTGACGGTCAACGGAAATTCGAGATTGATGTGGAATGACTCTGCAATCAGACACTGCGTCGCACATTTCCTATCTGCAAGATTTGGTTACAGTTGATGGCTGAGTTATAGCGCCAACCTTCCCATATTGGGCTAGCGAGGCTGTGCAGCAAACAGCAAGTTTTCCCACTGACCTCAGCGATGCAGCGCTTGGTCTTATGACGTTTCAGCAGTAACTCCAGAACCGAATCGGTCTCTATTTCAACCACTAGATCACAACAAAGTTACTACTGAGCCCCTCGTGATCCAACCAATGTTGTTCCCTCACCCTCCGGCCGTGGCCCCCTTTGCCCAACATGCCACAAAGCTGCGTGTGTGCAATGCATCCAGGTCGCGCAGTTTCGGCTCCGAATGGCAAGTGTCAGAGTCGAAATGGGTGAATTGAGCATGGTCGAAATGTTGCTCGAGCTCGGGAAGGCCGATCCTGAACATGAAATGGGCAAGTTTGGCAGAGCTGTTCTGCTAATGTTACCTAACGCAGCCATGACATTTTATAAATTTTGTAAAAAAAGTTTATATTTTCACAACTGGGAATTCAAGAATGCATAGCTGATAACAAACATGCATGACTATGTACACAGTTTGTGAGGACCGCTTTCTCATGAAGGAGAGCAAACAGTCTGCACGGAAAATTTCAACAAAAATAAACAAATGAGACAGAACACAAAACGACGCACCAGAAAGCACCGGCAGCGGCTGCTTCAATGTGATGCGCTTTAGCGTCAGCTCCCATCCATTTCCCAGCTGTTCGTCTGCGCCCACGGTCCCTCATATTTTGGACCACCTGGTGTGTGACGGAGACGGAACAGCGTGGTAGATGTGCCTGCGTCCATGTCGGTCACCTGAGATTAGGGTGTGCCAAAAGTGCCGCTGTTGCAAAAACAATTGCTTGTCTGTCTGTATACCATGCCAAAAACGTGTCACCTTGTCCACAGCGAGTATCGTATACGATCGGGCAGGCAGCAAGCCAGTCTGGTTGCTTTCGCGTTTGAGTTCTGTCGGCTGAAACGGACAGAGCACCATATTGATACCTGAAACAAACAATATTCTCGTAATGCACTTTCTCCTCACCGTGACAGCAGCGCAAATGATAGTTGATCGCAGCGCGCCCTGCACCAATTCCAACAGTTAAGATAGTTGTGTAAGCAAGGGCCACCAGCTCAGTCACTCCTCCACTCAACTCGGACACGAGTTCGTTCAATGTTGCATAGTTCAACGCTTCGTAGCTGCCGTGCAGTCTGAAATCAATATGAGGAAAGGCCTTGATGATGTTTCACTATTCACTATACCACTGATGCTTGTGGTGTGTTTAGAGCCAAATACTCACCTAAAGGTTTCGTACTAAGCAGTTGTGATTTGCGTATGTATATATGTAACTATCATGCCCAGTTTTGTGGTACTGTATATTTCATGGTCTCCGGTAAACTTTGACCGATAACGAAGTATAACTTGTCGGCCAGTGACCTCTTGAAATGGTCACATAAGAAGACACGTTACCAAGTTCGATATCGGTTGCATTATGCGGCAACAGTACTACACCGTCAGAAAGTAAAATTTGATAAACCAACTTAGCATAGGCTTTTTCGAGCAAAGCGGGCCATAGTTGTCGATTAGACTGACTGTGCGTGAACACCAATTTGCCATCTATGGTCGGCAACATGTCATCAACGATCACTTCCACCCACTCGCCGGCCCACCAGAATCGAAAGTGGAACACGCCAGCATAGGAGAAATCGTCGCCAAAACCTGATTATTCAAGGAAGACATGCTTTTTATCGCGGTCCACGTTAAGATCACTGTGTGCACACCCACCTTGATCGGCAGGCACAGCGCGATAGAACAGACCACGGTATTGACAGAGTATGGAAAGGGCCGACGCAATTGCTGGGTTGCCTGAAATCAAAAGGGATTCCGCTACAATTCGACGTTCGACCACTAAATCAGGTGCACATCATCAAAGCCTTTTCTCATCAGACAAACCATGAGCTCCGGGTGCTGACATCGAATTGTTTGCACAGGTCGTCGATCACAAACTTGCCCGATGGGATCGATGTTTCCTGGAAGTCAAACATGCTGCAAGCGAGTGGTCCTGATCTGAGACCGGATCCTACTCAGCCAAATAAAAATATTCACTAAGTTGAGTGGGAATTACCTCTGAGCATAACGGCAGATTGGGGGCTAGCATCCAAATATGTACATACTGTAGGTATAAGGATACAATACAATGACCTTGGCGCGTTTCTAGACGAACTCGGCGTTTTTCGGCGGTTTCGTTCCGAACAGTGAGCGTTGATCGGCGATGAACTCCTTGTCTGCGTAGAACGTGCCTGTTTCGTGATGTGACTGTCGAATAGGACGTACTCTGTTGATCGGCTTGGTCGTAGCGGTCATGGTTGAGCGATACGATTGATTCAGGTTCCAAAATTCCTTCAAACACAAACCTAAAAACAGCAAAAACGCATGCGGTGCGAAAGTGAATGGTATGCTTCGAGAACCATTTCAAATTTCCATTTCCAGAAAATCCGAAAAAACGAAATCGAAATTTTACGTTGTCGAACATCACCCACGCCGCTAGGTTTGGAAATGAACTCCTGCGGAAACGGACATAAAACCAGGAATTATGGGCGGTCGTGTTCAGATAGAGACATGACATATCCACATAAGAACAGGGATGAGACCAAGTAAAACCGAATTTATCACACGAATTCCGTTCACCCACAAACAACATGAGCGTTAGTTACATCTACATGCACATGCATACGGGCAGAGTGTACCCATGTCAAGGGCATCAACCAGTAGCTGACTGCTGCGATAGAACGTCACTTTGGGTTGGATAGAGAAAATTACAAGGTGCGTCTAACTTCCCCAACGTGCACTACCCCGGGCTGCTTCTCTGTCGCCTCAATTTTCAGTGCCTAGTTGCTTTCAGTACTTACCGGTAACTGGCATGTTCCTCACGCTCACGTTACACATTGAGCCTAAAGACCCACACGATGCTGCATTATTTATTTTCTACAGTCGAAGGACGCGGGCAGCGACCGCATTTTTATTTTACAGCGCATTTGAGCAATAGTTGTTGCAAAGTGAGTGAACAACAATAATTTTTGCAACTGGGGTCTCCAGTGTGTAAATGTGCGGCTGGTGGATTATTGCATCGCGTGAGACGCGAAACCATGAGTTAACAACGGAAATCATCTGCGCGTGCATTTGCCTGCCTGTAGAATGTACGGTGATTTTGATTTCAACTGCCAGCCAACAGTGCTATACGTTGTCGAGGATGACCTTAGTCAACACAGTGTGGTGCAAAAGTGCATTACTATGTCTAAGGCAGTCATATAGTGTTTCGCTGGCAGCCCATAAGGAAGAAGGAAATAAATTCCACACGAAAAATGTGCAAAACGAGTCTTGAAGTTCCTCCTAACCATACCAAACACCAGAATTGACGGCTGTGATTTTATTTCACAGTGATAAATTTGTGATTGCGCATTTCTTGAGAAAAACACAGAATGAATGGAGCTAACTTTAAATATTTTGGATCTCTACTTTGTAAAATAACAATAACAAAAAAGAGTAAGACTCTAAATAAAAGATTCAGTATTTTCTTTCAGAGAAACAGCAATTTACCATTTACAAAAGGACCAGCCGTGTGCAAGCACATGACATGACAAAAAGACGACAATTTAGGTGTCTGCCAGTTGGTAAAAGTTAGATATATCCAGATTCATTGACAGCAAAAGAAAAGAGCACAAACTAATAATAAGAAGATAGACAGACAAACATCACAAGTCAAGAATAACCTCACAACATCAGACAACACTAAACACATTATTCGCACCACGATATTTATTTTCGGTGATCGCTTCGGTCCGATCTGTCCTTCACGCCACCTCCGTGTCGTTTGCCCTCTGGCCGTCTCCAGCAGCTGGCCAAGACCGAACGGAAATTCTCATCACCCCAAAACCCCCACACACAACCCAACCCAAAACCACCACCCCCCCCCCACCCACACAAAACCCAAACAAAAAAACCAAAAACCCCAAACAACACAAACCAAAACCAAACCACAACACACCCCAAACACCAAAAAAACCCACAACCCCACAAAAACACCCAACCCAAACCCACCCACCAAACAACAAAAACCCACCACCCCCCACCCCACAAAACAAAAAAAAAAAACAAAACACAAAAAAAACACAACAACACAAACAACCCAAACCAAAACCAAAACAACACAAAAACAACAAAACCAACAAACAAAAAAAAAACAAAAAAAACACAATAAAACAAACCCCCCCACCCAAAAAACACCACCCCCACCCAAAAAAAACAACAAACAAAAACACAAACACCACAAACAACCCCCCCCAAAACCACACCACCCAACAACCACCCACCAAACCAAAACCAACACCACCCCCCACCCCACACAACCCCAAACAAAAAAAAAAACACAACCAAACCCCAAACAAAAACAAACCCAAACAACACCACAAAAAAAACACACCAAACCCCCCCCACATTCGATATTATTTAATTACCCACCATAATTTATTTTATGGCCCCATTTTATGTCTTGAACGAGACGCTAACCCTTTGTGTTTCCTGTGTTGTCAAGGCGACTTTGCATTGCAGATTCGTGCCTGACAAGGGGTTCGAGGGTGCCGAGGCCGGAGCGTCAGGACGGGGGGCTGGACCTGTACAGGTATGTGGTTTGGTTGATTGTGGTCAGTATAGGCAATCCAGCCGCTGATGTCACCGCCGCGAAATCTACAGTATACCAGAGGCTGAGATGTTCCACCGCTTCTCGACTTAGACATGAAGCGATAGTTACGTAGTTCAATGTTTCAGGCTGCTTTTCAGCCACGCGGCTGAGCTGAGTGCTCTATACTCAGCTCCAAAGAGGTACAATTTTACAACACAGGGAATTTTTCTTTGGGCCACAGTTTGAGATAGAGTTGCTCCACTAATTTCGACCAGCGTAAAAGATGTTCATTAGCTGTAGAGGAATAATTTTTACGCTGGTCAAAATTAGTGGAGCAACTCTATTTCAAACTGTGGCCCGAAGAAAAATTCCCTGTGTTATAAAATTGTGCCTCTTTAGAGCCATTCGGCTTACACAGTACTCAGCTGCGTGGCATGAAACAGCATGAAACATTGAACTAAATAAAAATCGCTTCATGTATAAGTCGAAAAACGGTGTAATGGCTCAGCCTCTGGTATACTGTAGATTTCGCGGCGGTGACATCAGCGGCTAGATTGCCTGTAACTGTCGTGTCACTCAGACACCTCAGGCAGCCATATAACACGCGGGTGTACAACATACTGACATTAACGGTATTCCATTTATTGTTTGCCTGACATAACTGACTGACATGGCGTGTACTGATCATAACTACCTATGTATATTGATAAATTCAATTATCGATTATTGATTGATTGCAGTTCGAACGTGATGAAGACGATCCGTTCGGTCTTGGCCAGCTGCTGGAGACGGCCAAAAAGGGCAAACGACACGGAGGTGGCGATGAGGACAGATCGGACTCGAAGCGATCACGAAAATAAAATTGTGATGCGAATAATGTGTTGAGTGTTGTTGATGTTTGTGTATTTGGATAATTGTGCTTCATTGTTTGTCTGTCTATCTTTTATTATTAGTTTGTGCTCTTTCTTTTGCTGTCAATGAATCTGGATATATCTAACTTTTACCAACTGGCAGACACCTAAATTGTCGTCTTTTTGTCATGTCATGTGCTTGCACACGGCTGGTCCTTTTGTAAATGGTAAATTGCTGTTTCTCTGAAAGAAAATACTGAATCTTTTATTTAGAGTCTTACTACTTTTTTGTTATTGTTATTACAAAGTACAGATCCAAAATATTTCAAAGTTAGCTCCATTCATTCCTGTGTTTTTCTTCAAAAATGCGCAATCACAAATTTATCACTGTGAAATAAAATCACACCGTGATTCTGGTGTTTGGTATGGTTAGCAGCAACTTCAAGACTCGTTTTGCACATTTTTCGTGTGGATTTTATTTCCTTCTTCCTATAGGGTGCCAGCGAAACACCTTATATGACTGCCTTAGACATAGTAATGCACTTTTGCACCACACTGTGTTGACTAAGGTCATCCTCGACAACGTATAGCACTGTTGGCTGGCAGTTGAAATCAAATCACCGTACATTCTACAGGCAAGCAAATGCACGCGCAATAGATTTCCGTTGTTAACTCATGGTTTCGCATCTCACGCGATGCAATAATCCACCAGCCGCACATTTACACATGGAGACCCCTGTTGCAAAATTATTGTTGTTCACTCACTTTCAACAACTATTGCCAAATGCGCTGTAAAATAAAATGTGGTCGCTGCCCACGTCGTTCGACTGTAGAAAATAAATAATGCACACCGTGTGGGTCTTTATGCTCAATGTGTAACGTGAGCGTGAGGAACATCCAACCCGGTAAGCACTGAAAGCAACTAAGCACTGAAAATTGAGTCCACAACAGCAGCAGCCCGGGGTAGTGCACGTTGAGAATTCTCAGACGCACCTTGTAATTTTCTCTATCCAACCAAAGTGACGTTCTATCGCAGCAGTCAGCTACTGGTTGATGCCCTTGACATCGGGTACACTCTGCCCGTATGCATGTGCATGTAGATGTAACTAACGCTCATGTTGTTTGTGGGTGAACGGAATTCGTGTGATAAATTCGGTTTTACTTGGTCTCATCCTGTTCTTATGTGGATATGTCATGTCTCATCTGAACACGACCGCCCATAATTCCTGGTTTTATGTCCGTTTCCGCAGGAGTTCATTTCCAAACCTGGCGGCGTGGGTGATGTTCAACAACGTAAAATTTCGATTTCGTTTTTCGGATTTTCTGGAAATGGAAATTTGAAATGGTTCTCGAAGCATACCATTCACTTTCGCACCGCATGCGTTTTTGCTGTTTTTAGGTTTGTGTTTGAACGAATTTTGGAACCTGAATCAATCGTATCGCTCAACCATGACCACTACGACCAAGCCGATCAACGAGTACGTCCGTATTCGACAGTCACATCACGAAACAGGCACGTTCTACGCAGACAAGGAGTTCATCGCCGATCAACGCTCACTGTTCGGAACGAAACCGCCGAAAAACGCCGAGTTCGTCTGGAAACGCGCCAAGGTCATTGTATTGTATCCTTATACCTACAGTATGTACATATTTGGATGCTAGCCCCCAATCTGCCGTTATCCTCCGAGGTAATTCCCACTCAACTTAGTGAATATTTTTATTTGGCTGCATAGGATCCGGTCTCAGATCAGGACCACTCGCTTGCAGCATGTTTATTTTAGGACATCGATCCATCGGGCAAGTTTGTGATCGACGATATCAAACAATTCGATGTCAGCACCGGAGCTCATGGTTTGTCTGATGAGAAAAGGCTTTGATGATGTGCACCTGATTTATGGTCGAACATCGAATTGTAGCGGAATCCCTTTTGATTTCAGGCAACCCAGCAATTGCGTCGGCCCTTTCCATACTCTGTCAATACCGTGGTCTGTTCTATCGCGCTGTGCCTGCCGATCAAGGTGGGTGTGCACACAGTGATCTTAACGTGGACCGCGATAAAAAGCATGTCTTCCTTGAATAATCAGGTTTTGGCGACGATTTCTCCTATGCTGGCGTGTTCCACTTTCGATTCTGGTGGGCCGGCGAGTGGGTGGAAGTGATCGTTGATGACATGTTGCCGACCATAGATGGCAAATTGGTGTTCACGCACAGTCAGTCTAATCGACAACTATGGCCCGCTTTGCTCGAAAAAGCCTATGCTAAGTTGGTTTATTGTTTTACTTTCTGACGGTGTAGTACTGTTGCCGCATAATGCAACCGATATCGAACTTGGTAACGTGTCTTCTTATGTGACCATTTCAAGAGGTCACTGGCCGACAAGTTATACTTCGTTATCGGTCAAAGTTTACCGGAGACCATGAAATATACAGTACCACAAAACTGGGCATGATAGTTACATATATACATACGCAAATCACAACTGCTTAGTACGAAACCTTTAGGTGAGTATTTGGCTCTAAACACACCACAAGCATCAGTGCAGAGTGAATAGTGAAACATCATCAAGGCCTTTCCTCATATTGATTTCAGACTGCACGGCAGCTACGAAGCGTTGAACTATGCAACATTGAACGAACTCGTGTCCGAGTTGAGTGGAGGAGTGACTGAGCTGGTGGCCCTTGCTGCACACAAACCACCCGAACTGTTGGAATTGGTGCAGGGCGCGCTGCGATCAACTATCATTTGCGCTGCTGTCACGGTGAGGAGAAAGTGCATTACAAGAATATTGTTGTTCAGGTATCAATATGGTGCTCTGTCCGTTTCAGCCGACAGAACTCAAACGCGAAAGCAACCAGACTGGCTTGCTGCCTGCCCGATCGTATACGATACTCGCTGTGGACAAGGTGACACGTTTTTGGCATGGTATACAGACAGACAAGCAATTGTTTTTGCAAGAGAGGCACTTTTGGGTCACCCTAATCTCAGGTGACCGACATGGACGCAGGCACATCTACCACGCTGTTCCGTCTTCGTCACACACCAGGTGGTCCAAAATATGAGGGACCGTGGGCGCAGACGAACAGTGTGAAATGGATGGGAGTCGACGTCAAAGCGCATCACATTGAAGCAGCCGCTGCCGGTGCTTTCTGGTGCGTCGTTTTGTGTTCTGTCTCATTTGTTTATTTTTGTTGAAATTTTCCGTGCATACTGTTGGCTCTCCTTCATGAGAAAGCGGTCCTCACAAACTGTGTACATAGTCATGCATGTTTGTTATCAGGTATGCATTCTTGAATTCCCAGTTGTGAAAATATAAACTTTTTTTACAAAATTTATAAAATGTCATGGCTGCGTTAGGTAACATTAGCAGAACAGCTCTGCCAAACTTGCCCATTTCATGTTCAGGATCGGCCTTCCCGAGCTCGAGCAACATTTCGACCATCTTCAATTCACCCATTTCGACTCTGACACTTGCCATTCGGAGCCGAAACTGCGCGACCTGGATGCATTGCACACACGCAGCTTTGTGGCATGTTGGGCAAAGGGGGCCACGGCCGGAGGGTGCAGGAACAACATTGGTTGGATCACGAGGGGCTCAGTAGTAACTTTGTTGTGATCTAGTGGTTGAAATAGAGACCGATTCGGTTCTGGAGTTACTGCTGAAACGTCATAAGACCAAGCGCTGCATCGCTGAGGTCAGTGGGAAAACTTGCTGTTTGCTGCACAGCCTCGCTAGCCCAATATGGGAAGGTTGGCGCTATAACTCAGCCATCAACTGTAACCAAATCTTGCAGATAGGAATGTGCGACCAGTGTCTGATTGCAGAGTCATTCCACATCAATCCCCAATTTCTGTTGACCGTCACCGACCGATGTTCGATTGTGACCACCCTGCTGCAGCACAGAACACGACAGCCACATGTCATCGGCTTCAGTGTTTACAAGGTATGGGTCAATATGTGATGTTTCATTTCAACACTGCATAGGTGTGTTTAGGCTGTGTTGAGTCGTAATTGCGTGTCATGTCATGCGTGCATCGTTCCGGTGTGGTGTTTGCTATTTCAGCAGGTTGGCTTCATGCACAACACAACACACAGGGTAAAGAACGACTAAAGGATTCATACAAAAGTATCACAAAGTTAGAAACGTGGATTTACATTTGAGCAAAACACAACCCACACATCTAATTGGTATTCGCACCAAAGCTTTTCAATACAAATCCAGATGGAAGCCATCCCTATGATGCAAATTCATCTCCCTTCTACAACAGCTGATCCAACGTTACAGTTCTCCTTCTTCCAACGTGTTCCCTTGTAGCACATAGGCTACACAAGGTGTTTCAATCAAGTGTTTTATATCAGGTCGCCAATGACGCAAGTCAGTCGAATCGTCTCACAAAACAGTTCTTTCGTCAGAACAAGGCCGTCTACCATTCGACCTTCAGCAATCAAAAACAGGTTTCAACCCTTTAGAATTAATTTCCTTAAAAATGTTTTTATTTATTAGTGTGCCAATTTATCATTGCAGCTGACGTGTCGTGTTCCGCTGGACAGTGGGTCCTACGTTGTGGTGCCGTCGACGTACGAGCCAGGCAAGGAGAGTTTGTTCACAATTCGGTTGTACGCGCAGACAACATTGAGTTTTGGCATTGTCGATGCAGCACCGGTCATTGAGAAGACGCCTGTGATGAAAGTGCGTTGGTGGTTTTGATGACAAGCGAATTCTGATTGAAATGTGAAATGAAATACGACACGTACTCGAAACGAACGAATGTGTTTAAAATATCTTTCAGGGTGACCCAAACTCGAACGAGTACCAGGCCATGTTCCTGTCATTTGCCGACGAGGTTTGGTGATGTTTCATTAGCAAGCTGGTCATTACTTTCGTTCAACAATTGGGCTCTATGAACACCGTTTTTTTTTCAGAAAAGATCTGTCAACGCATACGAACTACAAGAGCTGCTCCACACCTGTCTTCCTAATGGTTTGCATTATTGGGCTTTGGTTTGTGTTCACATGTCCACCCAAACGCACATCGTCGACTCAGTCCTAATGCCCAGTGTGTATTTCTCGCGCTTCATTCAGGGCTGCTTCAGTTGACGATCAGAGTTGAACATTTGCGCTGACGACTAAATAATTAGCCGGAATTTCTCACATGTGCATTATTACAGTTCCGGGTGCAATTCTAGGCTGAAAGTTGAAGTCGCGTGCACGCGACTTCCTAGTGCTAAAGCATAGGGAGCGCACGCCAGCGCACGCCAAGTTACTTCGACTTTTGCCTATACTTTGCACTGTTTCGCACGCGCGTGCACGCCAAGTTACTTCGACTTTTGCCTATACTTTGCACTGTTTCGCACGCGCGTGCACGCGACTTCAACTTTCAGCCTAGAATTGCACCCGGTACTGTATCTACATGATGTTGTTCACTTCCTGATGTTGACTGATGTTACATACTGTACCTACAACAGTTTTTTGCAGATTACATGAAGAGCTCAGCCAGTATGGATGTGTGTCGAAAGGTGGTGATGGCATTTCAGGTTTAAAAATAGTCAAAATTATTTGAATTTCAAAAAAAATTAAATTTAAAAAACACAACATAAACGTGTTTACAGCGTTACCCGACAGCCGGTCGAATCGACTATAACCAATTCAAAGATTTCATGTACAGCCTAAAAGTGTGGCAGGAAATATTCGGCTATTATAGCAAGACAACTAGTGGAGTGATGAAATCAGAGAGATTCAGGGACGCACTCGCTGATGTCGGTGAGTGAAACGTCAATTGACATTTTGAATGGTTCCCGCGGTCTGGAACTGAATTGCCAATCCATTGTTGTCTTGTTAATTCAGGGTTCAAGCTGAGCACAGAGATCGTCCAGATTCTGATTCTGCGCTACATGAGACGCGACGGGACGCTGAGATTTGGCGATTTTGTGTCGTGCATTCTGCAGTTGATTGCTGCGTTCAGTTAGTTCATAAAACATTTGTTTCCTAAGTTTTTAATTTTTCAGTTTAGAAAAAGATTATTAAAAGTAAAAAAGATTACTGAAAAAATTCAGACACGTTCCAACGCAAGGACAACACGAAATGCGGCGTGGTGAAACTTAACAATACGGAATGGATGAAATCGGTGTTACGTTGTTGACTGAACAACACACTTGTTGTGCTCATTGTGTTTATCCACTCATGATGTTTGTTTTATTGCGTGCGACGTCAGCAACTCAAATTCCCCCATGATCACTATCTCAGTTCAACCATACACTGTTTTTGCTTTTCTTGTGGTGATGCAATCGTGAATAATGGATTTCATTTTGTAGCCACAAATTCAGATAACAAAGGAAAGCAACAAAAATTTCTTTCCGCTAAATCGTATCCCATCGCGGTCTGCGTCGGACCGAATCAACTTCAGTTCTGGGTCGTGTCGCAGCCCTGCTCACTTTCGGGATCACCTTGACCTCAATCGGTATAACTTCGTGTCCGGAACTGGTCCGACTCCTTTGCTGTTCCATTGTGTTGCTATCGAAAAATGAAACATTAGTCCTGTGTAAAGCCTGTACATCCAGCGATACCAATCGAGGTCTATGCACAGTCGGCATGAAAGGTCGATGTGGGCTGGGCCTGATTCTTGAAGGCGACTGACATTTGATAGTCCTCAACACGGCGAGTTGCACACTGTGATTGCCGATTAGCAGTAGTAGACCGTTGACGCTTGCGTTGAAAGACTGAACAGGTGACAGATTAGATTTATAACAGATAATTTGCGCCATTCAATCCGTATGTTTCTACCGACGAAGATCTGATGCACTGCCGGGCTGCGAAAACAGTTCGGAACGCAGAATAGACAAACAGGTCACTGCAGATGCATGCCATGCTTTCTGACCACTTGATGGTGACATGATCTGGCCCTGCCATTTTCGGTCAGCATAAAGAATATTCACTGTTGCTGAATAAGAACATATCAGGGATCAAGATACAGTTTGAAAAATATTCCTTCAGAGACCAATTGAGCATAAAGAATGAACTCTATGAAGAGGGTGGACTGCATCGTCAAACCTGCAAGAACACAGGCAACGCGCTCAGTCGATTGTCCTCGTCGAAGAAGAACAGAATTCGAAAAGTGATCCACGTGAGAGTGAACGAGAGCGAGACGATCGAAAAGTGAATGGCCAATCGACGTTGTTGTCGTATTCGCTTCATTCGCATGTCGGTTGTCAGTGACGAACCAACCGTGCGAGTTTGACGCGTCAGGGTTACGATACTCTGTGGGTTTACGGAGACGTTGCATGGGTTTGCGGTAATGTGATTCGGGGTTTGTGACTGACGGTGACACGGCCACCAGTCGGGTGACTTTCAGGCCAACAGCAACAACAACAGCCACTACAGGCAGATTTTAGATTGTTTGGTGTGGGATGCGTAATGTACACTTCTGGTGTAGCCACACTCCAATGCGCTTGCGATTTCGGCCACTCGAACTCATTTCAGTTATTAAAAATCGTGACCGAGCCGTTATTGAACCCATTTAGTGCACTCTCCCATCAATGAAAATTAGATGGTACCACGCAGTGCTGGCAGTCACACTCCAACTTCGAAACCATGTTTATACATTACCTGTAAACGTCACAGAAAACACGCCTTAAGGTGGAGTTATACTTGTCCATTTTGGGCTTGTAGACAATGAGGACAAAATATTGTTTGAATCATATTTTGTGATAGAGTTCGAGCACTAATTTCGACGAGCGTAAAAGTTGTTTGTTTGGTGCAGGGGAACAACTTTTACGCTGGTCGAAATTAGTGCTCCAACTCTATCACAAAATATGATTCAAACAATATTTTGTCCTCATTGTCTACAAGCCCAAAATGGACAAGTATAACTCCAGCTTTACTTTTGTGTAACAGAACACGAGCACGATCGACGTCAATGCATTGGAGGGTAGACCAAGCAGCAGCTCCGATACATTCCACGACCGACCCATTTGCTCGTTGTATCCCTGCGTTGTGTTGACAACGGAGAAATCGGGGCTCAACTCGCAAATGTACGCGAAGCCGCACGTACGATAGAGAATTCCGAATCTGCGAGTGAGATTTTGTTCATATATATGTACACCACATAGTCACTCTCTAGTGACAACATAATACATAGGTAGGAACGCGGCGTTTTCGGTTGCTGTGAGGAATATTCATAAACAACAACAACTGCATCTTGAAGGAATCGTGAACCAAACTGTCGGTGGCAGTGATTTCACTAAATGGAGCGTCACTATAGCGAGTGAATATAGTAGAGCAGCAGCAGCATTTTCAAACAACACCCACTCGCAACAAGGCATCGCTCGCGCCATACCGAACGAGAACACCCAACTGGCAGTCCACGTCACCAACAACATCCAATTCACAGCACTGCGCGTCGCCCTCGTGTACGTCAGTGGCTTGCAGATGCCCAGGTACCTGACATCGGGAAACGTTTTCCTTCTTCCAAATCGACGCCGCATCACCAGGAAGTTCAAAATATTACAAATCCTGCGAGCAAGGTGAACTGCATTCAGCATTGTGCCACAATGGACTAAGAGATCATGGAATTGATTAAAGTGGCTGCACGCTTGGACCCGTTTTTCACAGACGGGCGGTGCATGTTGTCGTCATCAGTGCAAACACACCAGATGACCACGGGACCCCAAACACTCAACGAAGCTGTTTTCATGCTCACTGCTTGTGCAAACGCACAGGTCGTCCGGTCTTGTTCACTTCCAGCACCCTTTGTTATCATGTCCACAATGAAGTCCAAGGACAAGCCACAACAAAGCACAAAAAAAAGTTACAAGAATAGCAAATCGAAGTTTTGCTCACCGATTCCAGGCGATAAAGTTGACACTTGCCAAACTCTCATACCAACACCAATTGTTCAGTATGTTGGTTGCGTGCAGCAGAAACAAACCACCCTTGTCAGCGTTGACGTTCACAAACGGGATATTGTTGTCAACGAAGAGCGGCGACTGTAGAGTGGTTCTGATGTTTAATCGTAAAGTCTCAAAGTGCATCCTGCCCTGTTTTCTAATCCACTACGTGAGGAAGTTTACGATATTTTGGTTGTCATTCTGTCGCTGACCTCCGAACAACGGCTCTGTGTTCCGAACATTCCTTACAGTAGCGTAAAATATCGAATTCGAATCAATTGGTAGTGGATCGCGCATAGAGAAAAATAATATCTGGTAAATTTGACTGCCAACTTACATCTAAAATCTATCAGTTTTGGTTTTCTCTGATTGACAGCTGACATGGGGTCAGTTCTTGACCGACCTGTTTAGCGCACGCCGGTCCAACGTAACAGTTGATCAACAACAATTGCGTCGTGTCACAGAGGAGAAGATTGAAAGCAACTCTGGATGGTTAAAGGGGACTCATTGCTAAAAGTGTGCTGTTCATCATCTTATGCGCGAGACGTCCGCAATCAAAATGCCATAAAAGTGAGCCCAATCGGACAGAAAACGGGAAAATCTAATCGGAAAAAATGATTTCGGACCAGCTACATTTTTGTTGAAAATCAGGGGAAAGCTCATGCGACATTCAGAAATACCAGGTGGCTGTTCAGAAAACAGAGAAAAATTTTCTTCTCCAGCAAAACTGGCGTGTGATGTGTGTCCTGCTGCCCAAATGCATTGATTCCAAAAATGTTTTATGAGCTTTTCCAAAATTTTCAATAAAATGCTGGTGTTTCTGATTCGCCGCCGAGTCAATCGTTTTGATCTCGGCCGATTTCGGTCCGATCGGAGAAGCTTTGGAGGCGTTTTGATCGCTGGCGTCTTGCCCACGAGATGATGAACACTTTTAGAAAAAATTTTAGTCTAAATGGTAGGATGCCTGATGGTCATCCCACTCTCTTAAGATGGGTGGATGGTCCGTCTCCCAAGGGCAACGGATGGTCTCACAAAAGTCACTGGGACCAACTGCCCTTCCTGGGATCATCCGTCACATAATCATATCCATGTATTGGCCATTATGGTTAGCCCAGCGGTTGGCCTAAGTTGTTTCTTTAAAGGAATAACGTCCCACAACAGCTGTACCCACCTGTAAATGACGTTTGCCTTTCTGGACAGAAACCCCTGCCTGATAAAGGTGACAATCAGGATCAGGTTCAACAGTGCCCCGATCGTGGAAAAAATTGACATCGATAAACCCAGAATGAACGGTGACTCAATTTGAGTGTGATTTGTGTGGTCAAGTAGCTCCAAACTGAGCAGTGAACAGACTCTGGCGCCCGATCTTGGTTTCACCCAAATCAAACTCTCATTTCCGGCGGTCGACATATTTATTTCTGGTTTTAAGTGAAATTGGACTCTTGCAAACTCCGTACTTAATCGAAAACTGAAATTATATTATTTTCATTGTTGGGCCGGGCTTTAGGCCCTTATCAAAAAAACGTTCTGCCCATGGTGCACTGTTGTGTTATCAGTTGGGACATTTACGACTCCATCCCTGTTGTTTATGCCTTTTATACTTTTTATTGCACTGTTTTGTCCAAAAGAACACGGCAGTTATTGTTTTTTCTGCAATTCTCATCATCTCATATGACATGTGCAAAATAGCTCTGGACAATTTGTTTTTCTTTTCAGTCAGCTGTCACGTAAGCACATGCTTGAATCTAAATCCGGCTTATCTCAGCAAAAACACACAGGTTTCAATTGACGTATAGGCTCCAAATTCAATAAGGTTAACCGTTTCTTTTAATTCCATTCACGAATCAGCAATTTTGGCCCAAAACATGTCAACAAACATTTTTGGCTTTTTCGTGCCACGAAATGTGCAGGCATAGGGTACCCAGGAACAGTGTACCTTCTTTATAGTGGCCCTCATTGGTACTAAATTTACCTTCGTTTCATTTTCCACTATTGCCAGTAGTGGGGATGTTATGTTTAGTGACTGAAAATGCTGGGACGCGATTCGTTTTAAAGAGGCTAGACTGTATGCAGATGTCTTCGACCAATTTGAAAAAACTCGAAATGCCGCGTGAATGCTAAACGCCACACACACAAACGTTGCGTCGGGATCAAAAGGTTCCGAGAAAAAAGTGCGTTTTGCGCGTGAAACTTGTGAAACAACAGCTGTTTATATCGTCGACCACAGCAAAGGCGTGTGACCCAGTTTAAGAATGCATACCTTGCACCTACAATACATATGTATAATGGTGTTATGTGTTTTGTTGTTTTTAGGGCGTTGAGGGCACTTTTCGGAAACACACTTCGACAAAGATCCGAACAGATGAGGTAATCTAACAAAACAGCGGTGAAAAACAGAGCTTGCAGCTCGGAGCAACGAATGGCTCAGATTTGGCATGCATTTATGCTAAAAGGAAGATTCATTGTTTTCAATGCAGGTCTGCAGAACACAGTGTGTTTTCTGGTCGTGCTTTTTTACAACTCCGATGCAATACCAACCCCCACCAGCACCGAAAATTATTTTCTTCTGGAATTTGTAATTGAAATTTCTTAGAATCTACGCCAGTTTGAACGCAACTCTGGATCTGGCGAAGCGGCTACTGGCGCTGCTTGCGGACTGGAACTATATACCATGACGCTAGCTTCTTTGGTGAAACGAGACAGCTTTTCATCCAAGTTTTTCGCAAAATGTTTAGTTCATCTGCGTCGGTCGTCAGCCATCCTCTTGATTGCAGTGTGTTTCTCACAGTCTGTGTGTAACTGACTGGGTTTTGGGTCATCTTTATTTTGACGTGGTAGATTTTGAATTCAGTTTTGAAATACAGATGCAAGGGAGAGACGGTGTAAAAATTCTGAGTCTTCAACTTCAGAAGCTCTGAGAAACCATTAACTTCGCTCTCTTATTGACATACCATTAGCCAGAGAGGCAACACTTTGATGTCAAAAACAGCGGTTTGGAAAACCAGACGGTTCCGCATTCTACATGTTTATTTGTATCTATCAAGTGAAAAACCCCTTCATACAGTAGGTATATAAATGCATAGGTATAGATGCAGGTTGACAGCCCAAACAGTTTTTGTGACAACTGAAATCTTGGTGTTTATTTTTTCACTACGCTTTTAGATGCCCGAAACATGACCTGTACAGTAACCTTGCGTGAAACATCATCCAGCATCAGAAAGGAGCTTCCTGCAGTATTTCCAAATAATGCGCGATTTTGAAGGGTGTTCAATGTATTGTACAGTAAAAGAGCTGGCTTTTTCTCGAATCTAAAGTGTTGCACTATCAGTCCCATCAGATTTTCTGGCTTTGAAACCTCAGTGGAAAAGACAATTTCTATTTCTCTGATAGTGACTGGAAATTCAGTGCAGCAGTTTTTTTTCAGAGTAGTGTAATCCAATCATTAATTGTGATCACCTAATTCACGGATTCACAACCTGCAATTTTTGCAATGTGCAATGGCGCATAGCAGACAACACGGCGGGCTAGCGAATGCGCGCATTCAGTTCGACACCGGGGAGGCGGCCACGTTGGCTGACTTCAAACACGACGAATTGATTGAGTACAGAGAGGCGTTCAGACTATTCGATAAGGTTGGGGGGCTGGAGATTTTATTGCAGCGTGATTATCAAGCCAGGTTGATAAATCACCCGATCTGCCGTTTATAACAAGCTTACTTACAAGCATGCACTTGTTGGCAAAACGGAACCCGACCCCAGTGGTGACCATCGCTCCTCAGCAGCCGCCGATTGTTTGCAGGACAATTCGGGCACGATAGATGGCCGCGAGCTGGGTGTTGCGATGCGCGCATTGGGTCTCAATCCGACCGAGCAAGAATTGCAGGACATGTTGAATCAAATAGATTATGACGGGTCGGGCTCGATCGATTTCATCGAGTTCTGTCAAATGATGAAACGTGTCAACAAGGTTGGCAATTTATTATTTTTGTAATATGAAGTTTGGTTACCGCCTTCGACTTGTTTTCATAGACGGGTGGTGCACCAGAGCATCGTCACCGCAAATAGATCGATTTGCTTGGATTACGATCGATTCAACTGGTGTTTGGCTTTGGCACACGTTCTGGTTCTGGCGTCATCAGATCATTTCAGATATATTACCAGTACAATCGATATGCAGGATAACAGTGGTATCAACAACAATGGTGCTTACTCACCACAAGTTTGGTGTAACACTCAATGCCAGACGTGCCAGAATACCGTTCTTGTACCAGAACACTCCTATATACAAGAAGAAAAATGCCTGCTGTCGCGCGGCAAGAATCAGGATATGGTTCTCAATGCTGGTCGCATATAAAACACCTATACAAGATTGTTTACTCCCCAAAGTAAAAAGATATCAGTGGTTACGCACAGGAGCAAAAGGCGATTAAAAACATCACCGAAACAGAAGAAAAGCTTATTTGCCAAAAAATGAACAGGATTTAGAAAAGGGCATTGCATTCCTTTCGAAAAGTGAATAAAAAAGCGATACGCCATCAGGGAACCATATTGCGGCCGATAGCGCAATTAGGCGACAACGGCAAGCTGTCACAGGTTCGATTCGTACTAGTAACGGCATAAAGAGTGGGTAAAACGATTATGCGTTGGCCGCAATATGGTTCTTTGATGGCGTATCGCTTATTAATTCACTTTTCGAAAGGAATGCAATGCCTCTTCTAAATCCTGTTCATTTTTTGGCAAATAAGCTTTTCTTCTGTTTCGGTGATGTTTTTAATCGCCTTTTGCTCCTGTGCGTAACCACTGATATCTTTTTACTTTGGGGAGTAAACAATCTTGTATAGGTGTTTTATATGCGACCAGCATTGAGAACCATATCCTGATTCTTGCCGCGCGACAGCAGGCATTTTTCTTCTTGTATTTTTGTTTTATATCGAGTAAGCGCATTTTCTCATTCGGTGGACGGAAAATACATATGATCACACTGATAATTCGTTCACTATACAGAGGAATTCACTATGTAGAGGTTCACCTTGTGGTGGTTTTACTGTATTCATGTTACTGTTTCAAACCTCAATCAAGTTAGAGCTAAAAAGCGATGTCACGATCGGATTAACCGACCCCAGAAACATAAACAGCTGACACATTATTGGAGATCAGATCACTATTACACTATTTATTCGCATTGATCAATACTGAGTTCCGGTTCTGGCTCCCAAAAGTTCCAGATTTAAAAACCAATGCCACCGTTGGGTTTCTCGACACCGAAAACCTATATACCGCACGCACTGTCGTTATGATCAGGCCAGTATTGTGCGACTTATTTGCATGGATAAATACTGAGTTCCGGTTCCAGTTTCGGTTCTGGCTCCGGAGAGCTCCGGATTAAAAAACCAATGTCACCACTAGATTTCTCGAGCCTGAAAACACATGTTCCGCACCCACTGGCTTCATGATCAGAGGAGTATTGTGCGACTTAATTGCATGGCTAAATATTGAGTTCAGGTTCCAGTTCCGGTTCTGGCTCCGAAGAGCTCCGGATTCAAAAGCCAATGTCACCATTAGATTTCTCGACCCCGAAAACCTATATACCGCACGCACTGTCTTTATGATCAGGCCAGTGTTGTGCGACTTATTTGCATGGCTAAATATTGAGTTCCGGTTCCAGTTCCAGTTCTGGCTCCGAAGAGCTTCGGATTGAAAAGCCAATGTCACCATTAGATTTCTCGACCCCGGAAACCTATAAACCGCACGCACTGTCTTTATGACCAGCCCAGTATTGTGCGACTTATTTGCTTGATAAATACTGAGTTCCGGTTCCAGTTCCAGTTCTGGCTCCGAAGAGCTTCGGATTGAAAAGCCAATGTCACCATTTGATTTCTCGACCCTGAAAACCTATGTTCCGCACCCACTGGCTTCATGATCATAGCAGTATTGTGCGGCTTAATTGCATTGCTAAATATTGAGTTCAGGTTCCAGTTCCGGTTCTGGCTCCGAAGAGCTCCGGATTCAAAAGCCAATGTCACCATTAGATTTCTCGACCCCGAAAACCTATATACCGCACGCACTGTCTTCATGAATAGACCAGTATTGTGCGACTTATTTGCATGGCTAAATATTGAATTCCGGTTCCAGTTCCCGTTCTGGTTCCGAAGAGCTCCGGATTGAAAAGCCAATGTCACCATTAGACTTCTCGACCCCGAAAACCTATATACCGCACGCACTGTCTTTATGATCAGAAGTATTGTGCGACTTATTTGCATGATAAATACTGAGTTCCGGTTCCAGTTCCGGTTCTGGCTCCGAAGAGCTCTGGATTCAAAAACCAATGTCACCATTAGATTTCTCGACCCAGAAAACCTATATACCGCACGCACTGTCTTTATGACCAGCCCAGTATTGTGCGACTTATTTGCATGGGTAAATACTGAGTTCCGGTTCCAGTTCCGGTTCTGGCTCCGAAGAGCTCCGGATTCAAAAACCAATGTCACCACCGAGTTTCTCGACCTTCAAAACCCCCGGTACCGCGGCGGATTTCTCCTCCGATGCATCCCTGAGTTTTGGACGAACATTTTGCCGGAAAAAAAAGAAAGAAAGAAAGAAGAAGAAGAACGTTTTTGCACTTTTTGAGAGGCGTTTGGTACCGTAACTCCACGACGCCGGTACCGATCAACGTCAAATTTTGTACGCAGATGTAGGGTGGCCTAAGGCACCTTGTGGTTAAATATTGAAACCATCGGTGCTTTGTTGTGGAATTACTGGCCAGTGAAATATTTTGCTGCCGGCACTAACTCCGGACAACCATATGGGACATGCGCTACCGCGCATGCCCCGATTCTGATTTGAAAAGCGATGCACACATACACACAAAATGTGCCTTGCTAATTCAGGAGAACGAATCTGAAATGATCCGCGAAGCATTCCGAGTGTTCGATCGTGATGGCAACGGGGTGATCACCTCGGACGAGTTCCGATATTTCATGATACATTTGGGTGAACAATTCACTGAGGAGGAGGTCAGTAGCTGTGTTTGTGTCTCATTTTTCTATGTACCTTCTTTACAGTCCAATGATGGGAACATCGGTTGCAGTTGCACATTCGTTGTCCTGTGTGAAAAATCAATGAAAATAATTGATGGTCTCAGTTTGATACACGTAAGGACTGTATATCTTGCCCAGGTTGATGAAATTTTGAGCGAAGTCGACCGCGACGGTAATGGCACAATTGATTACGAGGAATTCGTTAAAATGATGACCTCAGCATAACTCGCAAATTTGTGATTTGTAAATACTACCCGTTTCTTATTGGTTTGCCACATCTTTTGTCGTGTTGCATATTCGCTGTGATTTCCTTTCTTGAAAGCAATGCGCGTGTTTTCAGTCATAAATCGTCAAAGAGAGCAATAAAATTTAATTTTGAAGCCCATGGGTTACATTTATATTTTATGCATGCGATACTGTAACCTCTCACTTACCAGAATCAAACAAAATATAATTATCCTTTGACTATAATGCCGAATAATATTTCTTGGATCGCCAAGATTAATTCTCCTTATTATACCGACCAGAAATTATTGGAAGTTTGCAAAAAATCGATCAATCAAATGACGCCGGGTGGTCTATGAGGCAAAATAAATGTCGCACATTTCTGTTTTGAGACCCTAGGTGGTCCGTCATGTATAGGTGTACATTGCGTGGGGTCTTGTTTAAAAAAATATAAAAGATTTATGTCGAAAAGAAAAGAAACATTGTGTTTGAATTCATGGCGTACATTATTGAAAACCAACCTATGATATGCACCGACCTTGTCAGAAGTCCGGATACGCTCGCACTTTGCATAATGCAACAACTCGCCGACTGTTGTTATGTAGTGTGCGGGAGGGCGGCCTCGTTTGACTTGCTTACGGTAAAAGAACCAGGAAAATGTGACTCCATATTTCATGAACGCAATATTTTGGTTTCAATGTTGCTTGCCGGAAAAAGTATTTTTTTGTTTCGTGACTGCTCCAGCACAGAAAATGATGAGTACATTACATGTACCGTAGATGTATGTATAGTCCGTCCACCAGCTCATGGCACTTTGTGTTGCTGCTGGCTGGTTTGTTCCCTTCCTCCACGTTCTAATGAAAGAGAAATTGAGTGTGACCGATTTTGAAAAAAAAACTAAAAAAATAATAACATGTGTCGAAAAAGATTGAATTCGATCAAATTTAAGATTAAATTAAATTAAAATGGATAAAACACGTCGATTTCATAAAAACCAAAATTTAGGAGCAAAAATAATTTTTTCGAAAACTCAATTTCTCTTTCATTAGAACGTGGAGGAAGGGAACAAGTCGGCCAGCAGCTTCACAAAGTGACATGAGCTGATGGACGGACTATACATACGTACTCATCATTCTCATGTGTAGTCCGGCCACCAGCTCATGGTTACGGTTCCAGTTGTTTCGAAACATTTCGAAAACAATAGAAATTGGGTTGTTTATGCATTGTCGATTTCTTTTTCTGTTGTTTTCGAAAAGTTTCGAAACAGCGTCTCATGAGCTGTCTGTTGGACTATACCTGACTATACCTATATTTGTGGATTCAACAGATAACATTAAATTGTAAATCCTTCTCTTCGTCCGAACAATATGGTGGCTTTGCCGACATCCTGCTATCAAGTAAAAATAAATTTTATAAATATATAGTGTTTCCTTTTTATGCGAGTCAAAGGAAGCCGTGTCAACGTTGTGAGCCAACTCCTAGCTGAGATCGAAATCCACGACTCTCCTTGAAAATGCAAAGAAAGAGAAATCACACGTGACATGCACGCCGCCAACGTCACCAAAAGCCTGAAACATTGTTTCGTGCGCCGGAATCTTACGTGGCGTGTGACGTCTGATTTCTCTTTCTTTGCATTTTCAAGGTGAATCGCATAATTTCGACCTTAGCTAGGAGCAACTGGATCGCACGTTGAGTGGGTGTTTGGACCAATATAATACGGAAAGACTATAAATGTAACCGTATGCGATTGATAGCAATCAGCTTAGGTATTATGTATCAGAGCTACCACGGCAGTGCTTAGCGACATGCATCATTCTTAAAGTGCGCGAGTTCATAAATGAAAACTCACGCCATTTTGACCAGATGTATAACTTGAGAAGTCGAAATTTGCATACAACTTGTGGGCGTGACTTTCGAGGTCTATGCAAATTTCAGCCCACACGCGCGATTGCAGGAAAGATACGGTGACATTATTGCGAAAACGTTCTTCCCCTTTTTTCGGCAAATATCGGCCACAATCCAAACTTGTATCGAACTTTTATGCAGTTTCGTCAGGTTGCGTATCCTTGTTTTATGCCCTCAGGCTTCCGGGCATGTTTTCTTCTTATACACAACATGTGCCGACAAACACTTTTGAGGTTTTTCAAAACAGGGTGGTAGATAATGATCTGACAGCGTACATCAATGTGTGACAAGGTCAGCGCCGGTTTTCAACTGCAGAAACGCATTTTTTTTCAAAATTTTTGATATGATGGCACTTGACTACTCTTTCTGACCTTCGACTATGCAACAATGGACCGAGGAAGTAAAATACAGCCTGATTTTGTGACGACTTGACGGTTTGTCGTAAAAACAACAAACATTTTGGTAAAATACTTATGCATATGTATGTTCCGACGACCTACGACGGATAATAACCGAATGCAGTGTACCCTCCAGGGGCGGCTCCAGGGGGAGCCACAGGGGCCACGAAGGAAGAAGATAAAAGTACCCGTAAATCGCAAGATTTCACTCGAATAGACTTCAAAAGTTTAAACATCACGCGCTTCGAGCGTTAGATACACCCATTTTTAATTAAACTTGGCTTTCGTGCACGGAAAACTGCCAAAAATTCGCGCAAGCACAGCATAAAAATGACCGCTTAGTTTTGGGCCCCTCCCTTGCCCAAAAGCTGGATCCGCCACTGGTGCCCTCGTTGTACCTACAAGTGACATGATCCTGAACTGCAATTGTCGCTCACTAAAGATCGTTCACTGACGAAGAGTGGCAGGTGCATATGTAATTAAGAGATCATTGTAGGCACGTAGAAACCAAAGCATCGTTCAGGAGTCATCACAATATTTATCAGTGAACGTTTCACTACCACTATAAAGAGTGTAGACTTGATCCAGCCACGCACAGCCACGTGACAAGCCCACTCAGCAGTCAATGGGCCCCCAGCGGCATACTGATTTATTGTGATCACCTCAATCAATGTTTTACATTCTTTTTCGAGCTCCTTATATTTTCGGCTGCGTGGTTTTTCGGGCAGTACCTTTGCCCAACTGATTACGCATGTTTTGTGTTCTCTTGCGTCAGTTTTTGTGACAGTTCCCAGACTGACAGGACGAATCAAAGCGGCAAGTCACAATAAGGCAAAATGTAATGAATGATGTTGCGCTGAACCGATATTGCATCAGTGGCCACCGGTCAAAACAATAGAAGTGGTTAAAGGGGTGGTGCCACTTTTCGGGTCGTGTCTTCAAATCCCGTTCAAACTTTGTCAAAAAAATCTAGATGATAAGGTTTCTATACTAAATTCCAAGGGTTAGGCCTAAAGGTGCACAAATTGTCAGATACGAATTTTTCAAAATCCGATTTTCTCCCCGGTTGCGAGAAACTAAAATCGCAAGAAAATGCCAAAATCCTGAATTGAAAAGGCAAGAGACTGAACATCTCGACTTAAACCATATCATGGAAATGTTTGTTCTCCTTCGGTTTTCTGCTGTTCCGCTTGTTTTATGCACCGTTTTAACGTTTGTTTGCCCGCGATTCATTTTATTTAAAGTATACTTGTCACCATTTTTGCCCCAAAAAACGGGACAATGTTCATTTCAACGGATAATCTGCAGAATATCGCGCTATTGGTGGTGCGTGGCTGGCGGCGGCGGGGCCCGCATCGACAAAAAAGTTGGTTTTTCTTTCTTTCGTAGCAGCCTAAATAGAGCCCTCCAAAGTACAGCTCCTCCCCGGAATACAGCCCCCTAAAAGCAGGGTAGCAGTGTAGTTCCTGGGGGGGAGGGTTGGTCCCCCCCTAAGGTACACTAACCGCCGCGACCAAGGTACACTAGTACACTAACCGCCGCGCCAGGTACACTAACCGCCTCAATTTTTGCCTAAAATCGGCATTTTTAGGCCTAAAATGGGCCTTTTTAGGCCTAAAATGGGTGATTTTTAGGTCAATGATGTCAAAAGTCGCCAAAATACCCTTTTATGGAGAATTTTTTCCAAAAAGGGGCAAAAATCGGTCAAATTTTCTACCTCAAAAAGTGACTTTTTCCTGAATTTGGGTCTTCCCCCCTTCCCCCCAGGGAGGTACACTAACCGCCGCACGGAAAAAAGGGGTAGGTACACTAACCGCCGCGCCGGACCAGGAACTACACTGCAGGGTCGTACTTGGGGGCAGTGTGGTGGCAGGCCAATCGACCCAAGATACCCTAGGGGGGAAGGTTTCGGACTTACTCGAGATACCCCCAGAGGCTACCCAAGATACCCCTATGGTCCGTCAAAAGGCGAAAAAAGGCCGTTTTTTGCATGCAATTTTACTGCAAAATTGGCCTAAAAATGGGTATTTTTTGACATTTTTGCCGAAAATTGGCCTAAAATGACCATGTTTGGGTGTTTGCGCGCGGAGCGCGCGATTTTTGGGGGTCCCGAGGTCGAAAAACACCTATTTTTGCCTTTGAAAACCATAAATCTACTTACTCGAGATACCCTTTGGGGTCGGCTCGAGATAGATACCCTTCCCCCCATCCCCCCTAAGGGTTGACTCGAGATAGATACCCCTTAGGGGGGGAATCCGCCCCATCCCCCCCAGCCACTACAGTGCTTGGGGGGGGGGGGTGGTGGGTCCCCCCAAATTCATCTATCTATCGTCAACACTTTTTGATTTCATCTATCTATCGTCAACACTTTTGGGCTAATCTATCTATCGTCAACAAATTTTGGGAACAATCTATCTATCGTCAACAACAATCGACCCCAAAATTGATATTTTTTACTCAAAATGGCTCAAAATTGGTATTTTTACCCCAAATAGGCAAAAAATCGCGCGCTACGCGCGGATTTAGTACATCTGAGTACATTTTCATTAACATTCACACATGATTACCTTAGTACATATACTATACCTTGAATTTTGGCGACCCCCAGTGGTGTCGTTGGGAAAACAAAAAGTTAGGATACGGATACCAAAATCAAAATTTTCGGATACGGATACCAGAAAATTGTTTTGGTTTCGCCCCCCCCCTGGGGGTAGATGGTATGGTTTGGTGGTGCGTGGTGGCGGGGGGGGCCGCATGAAAAAAGTTGGTTTTTCTTTCTTTCGTAGCAGCCTAAATAGAGCCCTCCAAAGTACAGCTCCTCCCGGAATACAGCCCCCTAAAAGCAGGGTAGCAGTGTAGTTCCTGGGGGGAGGGTTGGTCCCCCCCTAAGGTACACTAACCGCCGCGAAAGGACACTAGTACACTAACCGCCGCGCAGGTACACTAACCGCCTCAATTTTTGCCTAAAATCGGCATTTTTAGGCCTAAAATGGGCCTTTTTAGGCCTAAAATGGGTGATTTTTAGGTCAATGATGTCAAAAGCGCAAAATACCCTTTTATGGAGAATTTTTTCAAAAAGGGGCAAAAATGGTCAAATTTTCTACCTAAAAAGTGACTTTTTCCTGAATTTGGGTCTTCCCCCTTCCCCCCAGGGAGGCACACGAACCGCCGCGCGGAAAAAAGGGGTAGGTACACTAACTGCCGCGCGGACCAGGAACTACACTGCAGGGTCGTACTTGGGGGCAGTGTGGTGGCAGGCCAATGACCAAGATACCCTAGGGGGGGGAGGTTTCGGACTTACTCAGATACCCCAGAGGCTACCCAAGATACCCCTATGGTCCGTCAAAAGGCGAAAAAAGGCCGTTTTTTGCATGCAATTTTACTGCAAAATTGGCCTAAAAATGGGTATTTTTTTGACATTTTTGCCGAAAATTGGCCTAAAATGACCATGTTTGGGTGTTTGCGCGCGGAGCGCGCGATTTTTGGGGGTCCCGAGGTCGAAAAACACCTATTTTTGCCTTTGAAAACCATAAATCTACTTACTCGAGATACCCTTTGGGGTCGGCTCGAGATAGATACCCTCCCCCCGTCCCCCCCCCCTAAGGGTTGACTCGAGACAGATACCCCTTAGGGGGGGAATCCGCCCCATCCCCCCCAGCCACTACAGTGCTTGGGGGGGGGGGGGTGGTGGGTCCCCCCAAATTCATCTATCTATCGTCAACACTTTTTGATTTCATCTATCTATCGTCAACACTTTTGGGCTAATCTATCTATCGTCAACAAATTTTGGGAACAATCTATCTATCGTCAACAACAATCGACCCCAAAATTGATATTTTTTACTCAAAATGGCTCAAAATTGGTATTTTTACCCCAAATAGGCAAAATCGCGCGCTACGCGCGGATTTAGTACATCTGAGTACATTTTCATTAACATTCACACATGATTACCTTAGTACACTATACTATACCTTGAATTTTGGCGACCCCCAGTGGTGTCGTTGGGAAAACAAAAAGTTAGGATACCGGATACCCAAAATCCAAAATTTTCGGATACCGGATACCCAAAATGAAAAATCTCGGATACCAGGGGGGTTGCTCCCTAAAATAAAAAATCTCGGATACCCAGGGGGGGGGTTGTTCAAAAAAGGGCAATTTTATTAGAGGAAAATCGAGCAAAATCGGTGTTGAAACCGCAAAAAATGGTCATTTCGGGGGTTATGCTTGCGCGAGCAAGCGATTTTGAGCATTTTGGAGTTAAACATGGGCGATTTTCACGGTTTTCGGAAAAATTTTAGGGTAGGATACCCCTGGACAAAAAGTCAGGATACCGGATACTTGGGGGAGGGGTAACCCCCCTTCCCCCCAACGACACCACTGGTGGGAGGTAAGTATGATGCGGGGTTGGGACCAGAAGCGTGAGAGGCATGATTTTGGTCACCCAAAAAGGCGAAAAAACACAGTTTTTGTGATACAATTTTGGCCAAAAAAATGACGTAAAAATAGTGCTTTTTCCAAATTTTCGCCGAAAATCGCCTAAAAATAGGTATTATGGGTGGGTTTGGGAAAATAAGGTAAAAAACACCGATTTTTGCCTTAAAAAGGTATAAAATTGCTTGTGGGAGGCATGACCCCCTGCCACTACTATGGTGCCTGGTATTGGTACTGGGTCTGATTTTGGTATTGGGTATTAGTCCACGCCTGGTATTTGTACTGGTATTGGGTCTCAAAACAGGTATTGTGCTGGTCCCAAAAACCCGACATCTGGAGGCACCCGACACCTACACTTTTTTGGCACCCGACATCTCTCTAACCCTACTCACAACTCCAAATCTTACCTCTCACAAGCAATTTTATATCTTTTTAAGGCAAATATCGGTGTTTTTCGACCTTCATTTCCCAAAAATCCACCCGCAATATGGGTGATATTTTCGAAACAGTGTAAAGGTCAGTTGGGTGTAAAGGTCCGTAGAAAGCTCGGTCGACAGCTCAGTCTGATAGACCTCGGTGTAAACTTGAAACATTCCTCGTTAATAACGGGCAATGTTTCACGTTTACACCGAGCTACGCCGACCGAGCTTTCGACCGAACTTTACACCGACCTTTACGCCCAACTGACCTTTACACCGTTTCGAAAATTCCACCCTATGTATGTTTAGGCGATTTTCAACGAAAAATTGGAAAAAAACTATTATCCCTCATTTTTTCGAAAAAAACAAAACAAAAAAAAGGTTTTTTTTTCCCCTTTTAGAGACCCAAACCCCACCCCCCCCCCCCCCCCCCCCCCCCCCCCCCCCCCCCCCCCCCCCCCCCCCCCCCCCCACCCCCGCCCCCGCCCGCGCCCGGGCTTGGGTCTTTCGTTTTCGGCCGGGGGCGGGCGGGGGGAGGAAGAACATCGGACCGTGCCGAGCCGGTCGGAATTGCTGGCCCGCAAAGGCCCGATAAAACCGTCGAAAAAAACAAAAAAGAACGTTTTTTCACGAAAAAACGGTTTTTTCCATCCGCAACTACATAGTGTGCTGGTCTACGTTGATCGGGGAAATTAGTGTGTCTTAGGGCAGTGTTGTGGCTACTTCTGAGGCGAGGGGGAGATACTGTACCTTGCGGCCAAAAAGAGGGGCAGATACCGGGGTACTGTACCCAGAATGTTTTGGGGCATTGGGGGAATGAATCCGATTGGGGGGTTGGGGGAAAGAAATTTTAGGGGGAGATACTGTACCATACTACTTTCGCGAGAATTCAATTTTTATAGGTTAAAATGTGCATGAATCGCGCGGAGCGCGCAAATTGTTGCACCTTTGGTCCATTTTGACCCGATTTTTGGCCATTTTGGACCAAAAAGGGTACATTTGGGGTGAAAGTTTGGAAAAATTGGGGGAGATACAGTACCAGAAACGGGAAGATACTGTACCTCAGCGCGGGGGGCCGCATACCGTGCCAGCGAGGGAGAGATACTGGCCGGTACGGTACCTCCTCCCCTCCAGCAGCAGCAACTACACTGCATTTATCTATCGCCAACAACTTCTGGGAACAATCTATCTATCGTCAACACCCTGACCAAGCACTAACACTAATTTCCCCTCCGGGTGCACTAATTTCCCCAATTTTTGCCTAAAATATGCATTTTTAGGCCCAAAATGTGTGATTTTCAGGTCACTGTTGTCAAAAGTCGCCAAAATACCCTTTTTATGAAGAATTTTTTCCAAAAAGGGGGGAAAATGGGTCAAATTTTGGTGTTTGACATAAAAAAGGCAAAGAATTTGTTCCAGTTCGCACAGCGTTGCTCGCGATTATCGGTGTCATGCCGACGCACGGCGGCTGAGCGATCGGATCGCTGGATTATTCGAAAATCGAGCGACAGATTGTGGCCAAACGGTCGGTGGCTCGATTGGATGGCTAACTTGTTTTTTCACATACGATTTATAGTTTTGTGACTTGTTTTCCTCTGTACAGCTTGTTATATTTGCCTTGTGTACGAAGCATTTTTCAGTCCATAACAACATGATAAAAAGTACTGGGAATGGGAGCGACATGAAGCTTGGTGATCGGATCGGTCCTGGTTGGTCGCGCGTGATTCTTGCATTAATCGTACTAGGAAATTTAATGGTGCCCTGGTACTGACCAGCGCAAAAGATGTTCCCCGGGCCAAAAGAATATTTCTTAGCTGGACGAAATCAGTGGCATGACTAAATTTCTTAATATCTTTAATTCAGGAATCGTACAGACCAAGGCAATTCACTTACGATACGATTCGATCGCCAAGTTTGATATCGCTCTGGCTAGAATAGGGAGGGAGCAATGCACTCATGACTGATGAGGACCCGGATTATATAGTCTCGTGAGAGGTCCGAAACCATATATGCAGCTTTATACTCTAATATTATAATCTTGCTCACATTTATACGAACTAAATGAAACACTGCTACACACTCATTTTACTATCTATTACCGCCACTTTTAGAAGACATTTTAATCATTTCTCTTTGCAGGCCCAGTCGTATGAAGACGCCGCCTCAGTTGCTGTTCGTTCACATAGATGGGATGGCATCCGAATCTGGACGGTGAACTGTTTAGCACATCGTAAACCGGATTTGCTGTATTTCGATCGATTAAAACGTGATGTTGCTGGTTATTTGAATCTCATCGCAAAATTCTGACCGAGCGTTGCTTATTTCCTTATTCAAGCTTCTCTCATGTTGTCGAGAAATCTCCGATAATTGTTCTCTTTGATATTTCTATTGTTGATAAATAAATGTTGTTTATTGAATGAATGATGAAGCGTAACTTTGTTCATGATCTGGTGCTATTTATGAAAGAACTGTTCGAAATCGATGCACGTTATCGACTGTTTTGCATATATTATTATTTTCATGTGTGCCCGTGGTGGCCCGATATCAAACATGATCGTGTAACTTCATGCACTAATTGCAAAATACCCAACATTAGACGCGCCACATTCAAAAAAGCACGTGACTATAGTACAAGACTTGATTGGGGAATGGGGAGGATCGTCATGTTTGATATCGGCCACGAAGAAAACGGATTGATATCGGCGTGCTCATTTATCTGGCTGAAATATTGCACAAATTGGCGTGTCAATGGTTTTACCGCGAAAGAACATGAATAAATGACGAGTATTGCTGACATGCCCTGCAATGGACGATGATGACGAGCATGACGACAAGCACAACCACGTTGAGTGTACCCGATATTCACTGTAAGCTGGTTGGTAGCCTGATGTTTCACAGTCGTCAACATTTCAATTATTTTGAATATCCAAAACATAAGAATAGAACAGTTGTTTTTCCCAGACAAACATCTCATCAAGAAGATAAACATTGACCATGGTCAAACAGAAGTTCACACACGAATATGAATGAGCGAGATTTTCGGTCACCATATAAAGTGTTCACCATAAACAGAATTGGGAGACTAATAGACGCGGAGATAGAATTCACACAAACGGAATCAAACTGACGCGAAACTGCCGTATCCTAATTGCGTTGAGGTCTCGTTTCAGGCTTTAAATTATGCGTGGACATGAGAACATGTGCACAGGTCTTCCTGGCTGAGGCATAAGCCTGAGCCCAGACCTGAATCGAACCCTGAGCCAAAAGTTACGAGAGAGAAATCCAAAGTTGGACTCCGTTCATGTGAATTCTATTTCCCGTTGACTAATAGCGGATTGAAAACCGAAATATTGTTTCACACAATCACTCTATTGACGTTCACACGGCTGGGCTGACTATCTACACAACGTACGTACCAGATGACACTCAGTGGCGCTCGACGTCCAACAGCACTGCTGTTTGTTCAGCCAGAATTTATGGGGACAGATGCCGTCTTTGAGATCCATCATCCAATCGGTACCAATGTATATCACACCAGCCACCGTGCCTGAAATGTCGACAACTGTTGGTTTGGCACGTGGACAAGTACAATGTGATGCAATTTCACAAGTTCATAATCAAGAAAAGCCAGCAATTAAAAAATTTCATCTTCTCATATCAAGAAAATTTTTGAGACGCACCAGCAGCGAGTCCAACGAGCAGCAATAATATCGAACCCGAGCTCGCATCATACAGACCCGATAACCAGCCCCAGACCGATTGTTTAAGCCGTTTCACGAGAAATTTATGTCTTGAGCCGATCTCTGGCCAGGTCACGTTGCCAGTCGATAGTGTGGAAATCCTCGTTGCGATGACCTGCATGTTTTGCATCTTTCTTAGCTGGCGTCTAGATAAAAATGGTGGACGAGCGGGCAAATGTACGACTGCCCGCCGTTGACATACCTAACAAACAAATGTAAGAACCCTCGTAGAAGTTGGCTGGCTGTGGCTCCATCGACGTTTTCACTGGAATCATTTATTAGCGTGTGTAGGGCCATGTATACTGTCATAAAGAACCGTTTTTTTTATTTTTCGTGGAAAAAACGGTATTTTCCGAGAAGAAAACCGTTTTTTCCCAAATATTTTTCCAGTACTTAAACCGGGCACCGATATCCTCTCTCGAATCCCTTTCAAAACTATTTGACAAAAAAAATTTCCCCCCCCCCGCTTTAAGAACGTAATTTCGAAAAATATAACAATTTCAGTTCAAAATTTGTTCGATGTGACGAGAGTCAGTCACTTGGTTTACACGCTTTTTGGCCCATTTTGGGCCGGTTAATTTTCGTGCTCGAGCCAATTTTTCACTAAAATCGAAAAGCTCATCGATTTTGCATTACAATTTTTTTGGCAAAATTGAAATAAAGTACCGATATTTTTCCGATCAAAAACCGAAAAGGCACCCACGGAAACATAAATGGAAAAGTATTCGGGTCTCGGGAAAAAACGCTTTTTTCCGAAAAAAACTGGTTTTTTTTTCGCCTGCCAGTATAGGGCCATGCCCTGCCAGCCAGCCATGAGGCCGGATATCTTAGGCTGCGGAGAGTCCCAAATTTTTGGCGCAATACGCGAAACAAAAACAAAGAAACGAGTGAATATTCTGTTTTTTCATCTCAAACTGGCTGTTTTTTTCATTATGGAAAGAAAAAATAGCAAAAAAATGGTCATTGAGAAAAGGAAAAAAATTGTTTTTTCCTTTTGTTTTCCTTTTTTCCTATTAGGAAAAAAATGAGCAAAAATTTTTTTCCGAACTCTGGGCCGCCGCCAACCCAGTTGATGACACCTCTGGGATGAGCATATTCCAGGGGGCTCTATTTATTGCTGACCCCTTTCAGGCAGTGTGGTACTTGGCCAGGGTGTTGACGATAGATAGATTGGGACCCAAAATGTGTTGACGATAGACAGATGACCCAAGTCCGAAATCTGGGGGGTCGACCCAAACTTGTTGACGATAGATAGATGGTGGCGGGTCGCCGCCAGTGGTGTCGTTGGGGGGAAGGGGGGTTACCCCTCCCCCAAGTATCCGGTATCCTGACTTTTTGTCCAGGGGTATCCTACCCTAAAATTTTTCCGAAAACCGTGAAAATCGCCCATGTTTAACTCCAAAATGCTCAAAATCGCTTGCTCGCGCAAGCATAACCCCCGAAATGACCATTTTTTGCGGTTTCAACACCGATTTTGCTCGATTTTCCTCTAATAAAATTGCCCTTTTTTGAACAACCCCCCCCCTGGGTATCCGAGATTTTTTATTTTAGGGAGCAACCCCCCTGGTATCCGAGATTTTTCATTTTGGGTATCCGGTATCCGAAAATTTTGGATTTTGGGTATCCGGTATCCTAACTTTTTGTTTTCCCAACGACACCACTGGGGGTCGCCAAAATTCAAGGTATAGTATAGTGTACTAAGGTAATCATGTGTGAATGTTAATGAAAATGTACTCAGATGTACTAAATCCGCGCGTAGCGCGCGATTTTTTGCCTATTTGGGGTAAAAATACCAATTTTGAGCCATTTTGAGTAAAAAATATCAATTTTGGGGTCGATTGTTGTTGACGATAGATAGATTGTTCCCAAAATTTGTTGACGATAGATAGATTAGCCCAAAAGTGTTGACGATAGATAGATGAAATCAAAAAGTGTTGACGATAGATAGATGAATTTGGGGGGACCCACCACCCCCCCCCCCCCCAAGCACTGTAGTGGCTGGGGGGGATGGGGCGGATTCCCCCCCTAAGGGGTATCTATCTCGAGTCAACCCTTAGGGGGGGGATGGGGGGAAGGGTATCTGAATCTGGAGCCGACCCCAAAGGGTATCTCGAGTAAGTAGATTTATGGTTTTCAAAGGCAAAAATAGGTGTTTTTCGACCTCGGGACCCCCAAAAATCGCGCGCTCCGCGCGCAAACACCCAAACATGGTCATTTTCGGCCAAATTCCGGCAAAAAGGCACAAAATGCCCATTTTTTAGCCCAATTTGCCAGAAAAATGCCAGCCAAAAACCGCCCTTTTTTCGCCTTTGGACGCCAGGCCCCGCTGCGCGGCCGCCCGCGGGTCGCGCGAGATATCTACCCTTCCCCCCTTCGGGCTAGCGCAATTCTCGCCCCATCCACCCCTCCGGGGGCGGCCTCTACCCCTCTTCCGGGCGGCCGCTCCCCCGCAATGATTCTGTAATACCCCCCCTAATTCCTCCTTCCTTCCTCCACACTTTTCTTTCCATCTCTCCATCATCTTCTCGTTCTCTATCCTTTCTCTCCACCACTAATTCCAATTCATTCTTTCCTCCGACAACACCAATCTACCCCTTTTTTCCCCTATTTTCCTCAAATCGCGCTCTACTCAAAAAAACACCCATCTCGCCTATCCTCACTACCCTCCGCTCTTGTTCCCCTGAGTCCATTCTCGTTTTCATTCTCTCATCCTTTCCCTTCAACACACGACAGTGCCTTAATTCCGGATACCCCAGAGCCGTCCGATGCAAAACAAAAGCAGGATACCCGTACCCAAAATCCAAAATTTTCGATACCGGTCCCAACAAAATTCTCGGATACCAGGGGGCATGCTCCCTGAAAATCAAAAAATTCTCAGAATTAGCCAGGGGGGGGGGGGTTGCTCCAAAAAAGGGCGATATTACTAGAGGAAAATCGAGCAAAATCGGTGTTGAAATTCGCAAAAAATGGTCATTTCGGGGGTTATGCTTGCGCGAGCAAGCGATTTTGAGCATTTTGGAGTTAAACATGGGCGATTTTCAGCGGTTTTCGGAAAAATTTTAGGTGGATACCCCTGGACAAAAATTCAGGATATCGGATACGGGGGTGGGGTAACCCCCCTTCCCCCCAACGACACGACTGGCGGCGACCCGCCACCATCTATCTATCGTCAACAAGTTTGGGTCGACCCCCCAGATTTCGGATTTGGTTCATCTGTCTATCGTCAACACATTTTGGGTCCCGATTCATCTATCGTCAACACCCTGGCCAAGTACCACAACTCGCCCTGAAAGGGGTCAGCAATAAATAGAGCCCGAAAAAAATACTCATCCCCAAAGTACTCATCAACTGCGAGGTGGTAGCAGCAAGCAAAAAAATTTTACGTTTTTTTCCTAATACGCTTCGCGAACAAGTGGTGCGCGAAGTTGACGTGCCCCGACCGTTCAGAAATGCGGCACAAATGCAGGCGCTCACCCCCCCGGATCGTTGCGTGAGTGTTACATTATGTGCATAGATCTGTATTCACCACACGGTTCTGTACAATATGTCGGTGGCTCTTGGTTTATCATTAAGAACGCTTGGGCTGTTTCGCCTGCGCATGTCATACTTACGGGATGAGCTTTTTGAGTTTGGGAGCCGGTTTTGACATGCTTTGAACCAAATACAGCTTTTACGCTGCTGTCGGAGCTGGTGGTCTAGCGAAATTTTATGACTATTTTATGAATGAGCGGCCTTAGAACGACTTCAGCCTGAGAATCGACTGGCGAATACAAATCATCACGTTGTAAACATAGATTGTGCACGCTGTATCCGCCAATGCAGAGTGTAAAAACACCAAAATCCACTTTTCGCGTTTCACTTTAACACATCGGTCGCCTATTTCCGTCACCTACTTCACAATAGCCCCTTTCATTTACAGAGTACGATCTGGCCAAACTGTACGCTGAGATGCCGGACACGGATTGTGTGCTGCGTGTGGAGGAGGGCAAGCGCGAGTTCCAGGCGCATCGCATGATTCTGTGCGCTCGATCGCCCGTGTTCGCTGCAATGTTCAACCACACGAACACGATTGAGTCGAGGAACAGTCAGGTGGGTTACGTATAGTTGAATGAAACATCAGCTCCCGTTTTTGACCATACTAACTTATACGGCACACTGATGTGCGTCCGTCTGTTCGTTTTCACAAAAGAGTCAAACAAACCAAGATTATTATGTACAGCATGGTTATGTCGATCTGTGATTGATGAGACAAATGATCGAATCAATTTGATTTACTACAGGTTGATGTCGGTGACGTCACGGCAGATGCACTGGAGTCGATGTTGGAGTTCATGTACACCGACAAATGCACGAAACTGGAGGAGCGGGCCATTGATATTCTGGCCGGAGCTGATAAGTTGGTATTTTTAGAAGTTCATTTTGAGTTTATACCAAAATTAAGATCTGTGCAAGTGTCGGTAGCATTGGATTGCGGTGGCGTTGATGTCTGATTGTTCGTTTTGATGTTGCTGAACTATGTGTAAAACATTATCCCTCGGTTGTGAAGCTACCTTTTTACGAGTTTTTCAGTATACAGTCAGGCTGGAGCCTAACGCCTATAAATGGGTCATATGTGCTGGGCCTGAATCGGCCGGGCCTGAACCTGTGCCTCGGGACTTGGACGTCACACAATAGTTTTCCAGCTTTGCTGATAGGCCTGGTTACAGTATAGTTGCTCCATCAAATGAGCCTTAGAAAAAGCTACAAGCCTGAATAGAATTCCGAGCTGGAAGTAAAACTGAGCGGCTCAAGGACTCGAACAACCCTTTCAATCAATCCTTATCAACCATAGCAATCATTCGTGTCCACAAGCCTTGCCCAAATCACAGATACTGTCTCGAGCTGCTGAAAGAACAGTGCGAACGACATCTGTGCAAGGATCTGTCGCCGGAGAACGTCTGCGAACGGCTGCGTTTCGCCGACGCGTACAGCGCGATGACGCTGCGACGCGAAGCGCTGGTGATCGTCGAGAAGAACAGACAGATCGTGCTCGTATCAAGGGTTGGTTGTCGCAAATTGGATTGGGTTACATTTTGACGACCTGGTTTTTTGAGCAGAGATCGTTTTCAAAAGCGTAGTCTGACTGGAGGGCTGCAATGATGTGACAGACAGCATCCCGTTTTGCCTGCTGCGACCTGGTTCTCACAGACCAGTGGTGCACCAGGTCATCGTCAGTGCGGTGTCACCAGATGGCTGGGCAGTGACTAAGGCATTGCTTAGCGGTCCCCAAGCCCACGAATGCACCTGACAAAACGGACCCAGGTTTCTTAGTCGCCACAAAAGTTGGACCCAAAAAGATAGTCCCACCGATAACTGAAACGGTCGCAAATACCCACCAAATGAAACATCACCCCGCTATTATCCCACCCAGGACTGGACCGATCTGGAGACCGACTGTCCGCTGCTGGCCGCCCACGTGCTCAAGGAGGTGATGACGAACACGATGACGCCGGTGTCGGCCGGCGCGCAGAACAGCTACATCAAGTCGCAGTCGCAGTCGTTGTTGAGCGCCAATCCGCAGTTGTTGGCCAGATCGCAGGTAAAAAACTGCACCAACACGAGCCCGATTTCGAAGGTAGTGTGTATATTCAAAACGAATAGAAAGCGAAAATCATCATGCTCCGCTTTGTGTTCTTCAACGTCTAACGTTGACCAAATCAGCAACCACGTCAGAATGTTTCACTATTCTGCCAGCTGTGAACGCGGGCTCGTGTTGGCCAGATCGCAGGTAAAGGCAAACTATGCCAACACGAGCCCGATTTCGCAGCTGGCAGATTAGTGAAACATTCTGACGTGGTTGCTGATTTGGGAAATGTTACACGGTGCAGAATGCAAAGTGGAGCATGATGATTTTCTCTTTCTATTCGTTTTGAATACACAACACCTTCGAAATCGGGCTCGTGTTGATGTAGTTTGCCTTTATACGTGCACATCCAGTAGGCATACTGTACTATACAGTCCAGCTTCGGTATAGTGCATGAATTTTTTTAACCAAAATTAGTAGCTTTTTAGCTACTAAATTTTTTGAAAAGCAAGTAAATTTTCAAATTTAGTAGCCTAAAAGCTACTAAATTTTGTATGTTGGCCAAAAAAGCTAGTAAATTGGCTTTTCAGTGGCAAAAAAAGCTACTAAATTTTTGATTTTACTAGCTTCTTGCTACTAGCCCATTTTGAAAAAATAAACCCTGGTATAGTGACATGATCGGGCGGAACTTTGTATATTATTTTCGGTCGCACTGTCAGCAAGAATGTTCACTTTCGCCATAAAAGTACATGTGGGTGCTGGCGGAAAAGCAGTTTGATCACCGGCTGCACGCTGTGAAGACGGTCACTATAATGACGATTGACTGTATGCTCAGTGTCAAACGCAACGGTGAACCAACGGCCAACTGACCCCTACCACGTATAACTGCTGCACATGAATGCAAAATAAGCGGACTGGGTGCTGTTTCACAAGGCTATATAAATTCGTGTCCTAATCCATCCGTATTTACTCCATCAACCAACCGTCACCAATACATGCTATTTCCAGTCCCAAACGACAACCCCGAACTCGAACTCAAATTCAACTGCTACGAGTCCGATTACGGTATCCACTGCATACACGGTCAATGCGCAGGGCCAGATGGTGCCGAAAAGGACTGTATGGCCACGCGCCACGTTCGCAGCTGCCGCCTCGAATCAACAGGTGGGTAAAATATACTGTAATCGACGCGAAGCTTATGAAATTGAGATTTCTTTGGATCACAAAATTTCGACTGATATAATTGTTCACAGGCGGACAAGTTTTTATGCTCGTCCGTCAAACTATTCTTGCACTAATCTTGAACAATGTGTTGAATTCAAAAGTGTCACGCGATCAAAACAGATCCGGTCCGATTCAATCGCTAAATTTGGTGCCGACCTAGCTGATGTTTCACCAATCCTACATAAACAAACCGTGCACGTCGTTTGCAGGCGGGCCAATCATCGTCGTCGAGCACCAGCGCAGCACAACGCGACGGCAGCAGTTCGCCTCCACTGGTCAACGCTTCACCATCTGAGGATCAACCTGCTGCAAAAAGGACGAGAACTACCAAACCATGAATATGAAGAAAAATATTGAGGAATGAGGATGAAATGCTCTGTTCTCGAAAGAGCCGAAATGTGGAGTACGAATCCACCAGACCCTGAAGCTGTCAATGTTCCAAATGCCTAAGATTTTTCAAATTTTGAAAAGTTAAAGGGAAATTTTTGATCACGCTTCATTGCTTTTTTGTTTTTCTTCTTTATTGTTGTTACGTTGCATACTTTGTACACTGGACTGCAGTGTAGTTCTATGTGGGAGGGCTCCCGTTTGGATACACTATCATGACACTATCTCATCTTCTGGATACACTTCCTTCAAGTTTTGCTTGCAGTAGTATAGGTCGACAGCTATTTGCTCGGAAACTTGGCATTTTGCCAAACTCCGCAAGTAGCTGTCCACCTTGTTAATTTTGATCTCATCCACCTTGGTGAAACAGGGGTTCACTTTGTGAAGCATTGCAATGCAGCTTGTCTTGGTGAAACAGGGTCGATACTTTACGACAAGTGTGCTTTACTTTCCAGCGCTAGAAATACTACATGTAACCAGTGAAACATTAGATCAGTTTACGCGTGGTGTTGTCTTTCCACCAACGCACTGCACGCGAGTTTGACTTGGATCTAATGTTTCACTGGCTACATGTAGATGTAGTATTTCTAGCGCTGGAAAGTAAAGCACACTTGTCGTAAAGTATCGGCCCTGTTTCACCAAGACAGGCTTCACTGTAATGTTTCACAAAGTGAACCCCTGTTTCACCAAGGTGGATGAGTTCAAAATTAACAAGGTCGACAGCTATTTGCGGAGTTTGGCAAAATGCCAAGTTTTAGAGCAAATAGCTGTCGACCTATACTACTCTTACATTTTCAGGCCTAAATTAGGGAATTTGTTCCAAAAAATAGCGACCATTGGACAAATTTTTAATCTCAAATTTTTTCTTGAATCTGGGTCTTCCACCCCACGGGCGAACACCACGTATATCTCAATCCGAAAAAGCGGAGGGTCCGCTCCCTCCGCACCAGGAACTACATTGTACTGGAGTAATCGTTACTCGTTTGGTATTGATTTGGAACTAACCGCTTTGCAGCTGGTGCACCGCCCGTCTGTGAAAACAGGTCGAAACGGGCACCACACTGCACTTACCATACATACTTGTGTACTACTTCAGTGCTTGCACATCTTGTGTGTCCTGCGGAGTCGCACCTTATGTTATACTAACATGTTTTTTCAACAGCAACTGTGCACTGTACTGTACTTGACGATACCATAATGTGCGTTTGCACAAGCAGTGATGTTATGTGAGCTTGAAACAACCGGCTTGCAGATGTTTATTAGGGTCATGCGCCATCTGGTGCATTCACACTGACGATGACCTGGTGCACCGCCGGTCTGTGAAAACAGGTTTGGCAACCCTAGAAACCCGTTGCACCATTCTTACCATCTCTTCATTGCGCGTTATGTTCCCTTGTATTTCACCAAGATTTTGACTTCTCTTTGTCGTGTGATGACCTAAACGGCTATGGTACTGTGAGACAATCAGACTCATGAATACCGTGCGCATTGACAATCGAAAAACGTGCCATAGTTCACGTTGGGGTTACACGTTGTTTGGTTTTCTTAGTTCAGCTTTGTGCCGTAAATATGTATCATGATATATGTGACAGGGGTGTCTGTGAAAGTGTCGAAGGTATACACGCAGTTTATTATTCCGTGACGCCAAAATGATATTATTTCGTCGTGGTACAAACTTTGAAAGTTGCTCAGGTTTTTTAAAAGAAAAGTAAGTATAATTTGTCGAATCAAATGCATGCTGCGATCTGCTAAGTACTTTCACGTATTTTTATCCTTCATAGACAGCCCTGACATACCAAACACACAGTCCATGTGCGACACAACCTACAACATTGACAATGAGCTTGATTATCAATTTAGCAGTCGAAACTCATACATTTTTGCGTGAATTTCTTTCTCAATAACTACGACTATTGGGGTAAATTGTTCATCACCCGTTCTCTTCAACTTGAAAAGCTGATAGAAACCTGTGATTTTCGTGACCTATTTAACTATGTAATGTTTGGAATTTGGGTGATTCATTTTTAATGTCATTAGATTTGAATGCTGTGTACAAATACAATAGAGTATCTTTTAACCCAGCCTGTTGTATTCATGTCTTTGGATTTGTTCATTATTCAAGCATTGTACCACCGTTACTTTATACGTGCACTTTGTGCTTGCTCTTGTGGCTCTGTGCTGTAGCACCCATAACGATTATGTCCTACAATGCTTTTTTTGTTTTTTCTTCGATTTGGTGGGTTTAGTTTTTCTTTAACCCTGCGTGCTTTGAATTTGGCGGCGTGATGTTTGCCCGCGGGGACCAGATTGGCACAACCTGAACAAACAGAATGTTTACGTTCTGTCTTCTTTTTGCTGTCCGGAGCAAGTTAGAAATAAAATTTCGTTGACAAAAAACATGGAGTACTTCTGATCAACCATTTCAGTGATGAACACGGAGAAGGAGAAAACTCTTCTCAACACCTGAAAAAAAAAGAATATGAGACATTTCAAATAGCTGTGAGTGAGGCGTGTATTTCAAAAACATTTTTACAGAAAATAAATTTTTGAAGTGAAGCAACGATCGAAACGATAAATTCATGGTCATGTTGTTTCCCCAAAACCTATTGACGTGCCTGTTTGTTTCGTTGCTGTTTGTGACTTTTGCCCGGTCGGAAACCCTTGAAGACGTGGTTGATGAAAACTGGGATCCGACTGATGGTGAACACAAAACATATGAATTGAACGAAAAGCGTGGAGAGGGGTGAGCTCAGCGAAAGTTTTATGAACGTAATACGGCTTCATACGTATACGTGTGCGCATGCGGCTTCATCAAAATATACATAAGCCACGCACTTGCTGGGAGCGGGTGTGATCGGGGTACAAAACGGGGGCTGTGTCTCACTTTGTACCATTTGAAACGAAACGGATTCGCACGGATTTCGATTTGTGCAATTTCGAATTCGCAAATGTGCCTCACACATTTTACTCTGCAACAAATTTCATGACTTTCACTTGGTCGAAAATATATAGAAACAACGAAACAGCACAAACTGTTACCCAGTGCCTATGACCCCCGCCCGGCCAATGACCGGTAGGTGGTAGCCGCCAGGGTTGGGCAAAAAAAACGACGGCGTTTTTTCTTAAAAAAACGACGTTTTTAAAAAAAAAACGCCTGATTTTTTCAGGGAAAGTACCCTGATTATCAAGGAAAATCTATTTTTTGCCCATTTTTTTCCAAAAAACTTTCGACCAATTTTTACTTTGTCGAGATACGTCGATATACGGAGTTTGACTTTCAGTGATGACCCCGGCCAAAGTTGGTCCCATGATGCGGGTCTGATATGGGATCTTAACAACTCGCTAGAAAAGGGTTGAAACCCGTTTATTTTGCCTCAGAAAACATAGAATTACTTCATTTAACCACGTTTTCTTCCCAACATGAGCGTTTTCCAATTTTCTTGGGGGCATATTTTGGTCATCTGGGCGTTTTAAAGAAAACGTTTTTTAAAAAAACGTTTTTTTAAAAAACGATTTTTTGAAAAAAAAACGTTTTTTGCCCAACCCTGCTACGCCGCAGCAAAATGCGCACATCACCATACCAACCCGTGTTCAGCAGTTTCGGCCAAGTCTATCGCGCAACGCACATTGGCAGCGGCGCCGTAGTGGCGATCAAAATCGTCGATTTGAAGTCCAAATGGCAACAATCAGAACAGCAAGCCATCAATGAGATCAACTTGATGAAGAGTATCGATCATGCGAACATCGCCAAATACTATGAAGTTAGGCATGAACCGGACAATGGGACGAGACCGGTTTTGGCAAGACTGTTCTGAGCACAGAAAAAAGAGTCGCGTGACTAAATGAGTATAGTCCAACAACAGCTAACGCAGAATTTATGGCAGCCACGCTGCCTGATTGGTAAAGCGGAAAATCCTGTGATAAGCTTGCCCGGTTTTAGACCGGAAGTTCGCAGACATTTTTTTCTTTTTTCTTTTCTTTCTTCTTCTTCACTCAGACTCGGCTTATTTAACGCTTCGGTGCCTTCAAAAAGTTTTTTTAATTTTTGGCTGGCAGCCACTTCATATGATTGCCTTCTTTTGTGTCGTTATGCAGAAAAATTCATGCTTTGGCCACTTCTTTTTCTCTTTCTTCCTCTCGCGATTTTTGCTTGCTATTGCTACCGTAACCCAGTCGAACCATTTCAATTTTCATGTCTGAAGCGAGCGCGCACGTTCTCCGCTTTACGGATCAGGCAGGTCCATTGCAATAAATTCTGCGTTAGCTGTTGTCGGACTATACCCTCCTGGTTTTTGCCTTGGCGCCTTTGCACGCATGCTTCATTTTGGTAAAGGCTCGGGAGCAGAGTTAACCTCACACTTACAAGTATACGTACGTACGTAGGCTTGCTTTTTGCGGACAAAATAAAAATGGTCTTGCTGAAACCGTTCTACTGTCGTACAGTATCGTACAGATCGGTATTGATGAGTTTGCAGAGCTACGTGACCACTGTAGAGCGAAATCGACTGATTTTGCCCAGAGATCACAAAAAGTTATGGATCGTGATGGAATACTTGGACATCAACTTCCATCAACTGTTGCGAACCCCGACGGAAAAGCGCAGAGAAGAACACCTGGCTTACGTCATTCAAGAAGTGTTGAATGGATTGATCTATTTGCATCGGTTCGTAACCGTATATGTATAGGCAATCCATCGGCTCATGGCACTTTTTATGCACACAGCGCATGCAGCAGCGCACGCCATTTTCTAAACAAAATGTACACTTTGAGCGAGTATCATACTTTGATGATCGCTTTTTAATTTATCCGGTTTTCATTTGCTGCTTGCCATAACACTTTTCTGCACTGTTCCAAAATTTGGGGATGTTTCAACGGATGACTGCAGAAAATAGATGCGTTCATTGACGGCAGTAATGCAGTATGCAGCATGAGTGCCATGAGCTGGTGGATTGCCTATACATCGGTCTCAGGCTCAGTCTACGCCTGCGATAGACTTATGCTCAGGCCAGGCTAGGCCAGGATTGCGGTTGATCTTAGGGGCTTATGAGCCTAAACCTTCAATCCTATTTCTCCCACAAATATCCTAAACATCCTAAACACCAAGGAGTATCACGACTAAACCGAATTAACTCTGATGTTTCAGCAATCGCATCAACCACGGTGACATTGATATCAAGAACGTTATGCTCAACGACAAGGCTGAAGTGAAATTGATCGATTTTGGATGTGCCACCAAAATAGAGGTGCAGTACATAGGTTGCTCGCCGCCAGCTGCCGGGAGAATGGACCTACATACCAGTGGTACCAATTTTGGCATACTTTTTACGCGCGCGACAGTCAAGTTTCACTGAAAATGGGAGTATTTGACGCGCGCAGCACGCGCGCAATTTTGGACTTTTGAAGTGCATCAGAGTGAAAATCCTGCGGTTTAGGGGTCTTTTTTCCTTCTTCCTTCCGAAACGGTGCCCCCTTCAGGGGCCAAATGGACCAAAGGCCGCCATGGCCCCTGTGGCCTCCCTGGATCCGCCCTTGCTATATACAGGCCAATACCTATACTGTTGCTAGTGGTATCCAGAAGCCATGCAAAGGATGACTTTACCCGCATCGATTCCAATTTTTTGCGTTTCAGGCTACGAACATCAGAAAAGATGTGGAGTTTTTTCGAAGTAAATTGCTGGAGGGCATGCCTCGCACGGGCTCCGATTTGATGAGGGGTTATTCCAATATATGCAGTGTACCGTTTTTGTGCCAACCTTGACTGTAATACTGAATGGTGACTGTTTTCCGATGCATATTTTTATACCCCAAACTGGCGTTATTCTTCCAATCAAACTCAACAACATTCTCTTGAGGGTGGCCACCGTGAAAATGACCAGTAACCGCGATCGTGTCACTTTAAGGAATGCATTCGTTGACATCCGCAGAGTCTGATGTGAATATTGTGAAGAAAGATTGGCGCGTTTTTGCAGATTTCAAGAAAGCAGCCGCTGATGTGATGGACTCACGATCACGAGATCAGCTGGCCGCTTTCGAAAAACTGCGAAAGCACGACTGGATAGAAACGGCTGACAACGTTGATCTGGACGATATTGTCAAAGAAATACGAACGAAAGTCACGCGACATTATGCACGCTATTTTCCACCACGCACCCCCGATCTGAAAGTGTGGCTATAAAGTTTCGAAGCGATTTCAGCCACAGTCAAAAGTGTGCTCTATTGCCTGCCAAACACCTGAAACAATAATTTTTTAACTGCATCGCCTTTCTGAAATCTGGCCAAATTTTTCGAAATGGAAAAACATTTATGTACATATATTGGATATTATCGCTTGTTAATGAAAAAAGATCAGAAAAACTATTTAATGAATTGAATTGAATAAACAATCAAAACCTTAGAGAGTTGATCAGAATTTCAGTTCAAAAAATATTTTTGACGGCCAGGTCAGAAATTCGAAAATGCTTCAGCTTGCTGAACTTACTGTTATAGCTACATACGTACATTGCCAGGTGTTTTTACCCATTAATTACATTGGGCCAGACCTGTAATCATGGTTATCAAACATTTTATTCATTCAGTATGCAACTATTAATATAATACTACGTACCTCAGATGAAACTTAGGAAACAAAAACAAACGCATATGCAACACAAATGGATCGTAAAAATGGGAACAAAAGTGTGTAATTGGCCGGTAAATTATCGTGAAATCAAGATTGGTTGCCAAAATGAACACAATAATATGACTGATGTTGGTATGCTTGTATTTTTTACCATTTTATAACCATTGGGCGAAAAACGTTGCGTTTTTGGGGACGATTTCAAGTGCATATGGTTTGGCATTTGTGTGACTGCAGACTCTGTCTCTTGCTATATATGTATTGTCCGTCCACCAGCTCATGGCACTGTGTTGCTGCTGGCCGACTTGTTCCCTTCCTCCACGTTCTAATGAAAGAGAAATTGAGTTTCCGAAAAAAATTATTTTTGCTCCTAAATTGCTGTCTTTATGAAATCAACGTGTTTTATATATTTTAGTTTAATTTAATTTTAAATTTGATCGAGTTCAATCGTTTTCGACACATTTTATTATTTTTTTTAGTTTTTTGCAAAATCGCTCACACTCAATTTCTCTTTCATCAGAACGTGGAGGAAGGGACCAAACCAGCCAACAGCAACACAAAGTGCCATGAGCTGGTGGACGGACTATGCCTACCCTCATTTTAAGGAGGTTTTAAAATGCGAAGATTCCAATCCCGAAAGTTACAAATTTGCTCCAAATGGCTGGATTTCCCAGTTTTATTCCCCAACCAATAATCTACAATTTAGCATAAAATTACAACACCAAGCATTTATCTGTCCCTGTCGCATACATGTATAACTATATAACGTTCAGAAAATAATTTCATCGGCTCCTTTGAAATTACGCAAACTCGGAACCTTTTAATGTCAGAAAGCTAAAATTCCAAAGCAATTGTCCCACAATATTGGTATGGGATCACATTATTTATGTCTTGGCTGATTTACACACCGATTTCGGGCGGCGCTGGTATGCGAACCGTACGTTTTTTCGATTTTGGTGTTTGCGGTGCTGAAATTTCGGCTTCCTGGCATTAAAAGTTTAGCACAACCCTAGTTTTTTTGGCTCACGCTCACTTTTCTGATTCTTGGATGTTTCATTTTGCCCAGAAATTTTTCGTTCATCATAAACCAGACGAAAAAACATAGCGGACAAACCGACGAGCGCCAGATGTCCGGCTAAATAGAAGAAAGCGATTATATGTAGGCAACAACGCCCGCCCTGATTTGGAAAGGCAAGATTCCAGAGTTTGGTTGATATCAAACTTGGTGACCAGACAGGTCTTGGTTTTGGGGATGTGATGTTCATTCTGATGAATGATTGATTTTTACTGAGGCCGCTTGGTTCGACCTGAGCATTGGGCTTGCTCATTTGCTGTCCGCGAACGAATTTCACGCTGGTCAAAAAAGAAAAAGTCACGCGATCGAGACAACCGGGCCCGATCGCCAAGTTTAATGCGGACAATTGTCCGATGTTTCATTTTCAACAACATTCGATACGAAGCTGTAGGTACGCGCATACACTTTTCTGAACTCACTTCCAATCCTGTTTCCACGTGTCAGTCAAATGGGTTGCTTTCTCGAACGCGACCGAATGCAATCGTATAGCTCGCTCATGATGCATCTGTGAATGGCGAAAATGACGGCACGCTGGTGGATGGCGGATACGGTAAATGCGATGATTGAGGCCTACACGTATAGGATTGGCGGCAGGCATGGATTTGACATTTAATTGCGCGTTCTTTTGGCGATTTTGCTGTAAATAATCAACCGATATGTTCCAAAGTCGAGGCCCATGTTCTTGTTGTTCGCAGGATTCGTTTCGTCGCGGCGTCGAAATTTGGTGGATCTTTGCTGTGTGAAATGGATGAAAAATAATTCTATACCAAAGCTAGTGGTCCCTCAATTTGTGTCTAAAGTGTTCTACCGATACCGTGTCCCCAAACCATTTTGCACCGATTAATTTGCTGTCCATTAAAATGGTGGGAAACAGTATGTACACGTCCATGGGAAATATAAAATGGGTGCGTCAACAAAACGCCGCCCCATAGACGGTTAGTTGACTACTACAACTCCTCAGTTGTCAAGTTTTTTGTGATTCGTCTCCGCCGCGTAGTCGTTCAACGTCGTTCAATGCGACCAATTGGTCCTCGGATTCGGATTTTCCCGACCCAAATTGCTCCCTGTTTACCACGCTGTCGTTTCCAAATTTTTGTTCCAACCAAGACTTAGGCGGGGCAACATGAAATTGTGCCAATATTACTGTATACTGTTGTTGGCTTGGTTGCTACGAAAAAAAGTTGTGTAGAAACATGGAAAATACATTCCAACAACAAAACAAACCTCGTGTTTGTTATTTCTCATGCATGATCACCGCACGCGGGCCGCATGTTGCAGTGCTTCGGAAATCTTATCATACAGCTCGGATCTTATATATACTATTGCCTATACTGTAACATTACATAGGTACTACCTTCATACATACCAAATGCATCTGTACGTCCACATCCAATACATATAGATACAGACATCCATTTTATACATGTAAAGTTTCAGAAAACGTATCAGATTTGATTCGTACGTATAAAACCCAGTGAATGTTGCGTGCAGCATTCGAACTTCAGTATGAGATTTTCAACTTATCTGCGCGATTAAGCACTGTGTGCATGCAAAACAAAAGTGGGGAAAATTGCGCACATGATTTGATCCGCCTGTTTCTGCAGTCTGCACGCTGATAACAAATAAACGTTTTCGTTTCATACCAAAGCGTTCACAGTGACTTTTTCAGAAAATTTCCAAATTTAAAGCCCATATTCACATGCAGTTATTTCGCAAGCGACCCATTGCTGTCCGAAGTGTGCTCATCGGCTTATGCTTGGTGATTTTTGCAACGCTGAAGATCTTATCCCCATTTGCCTCCTACACGGTTGGAACGGAATATCCGGACCTGCAAATGTGAGGTTTTTTTCGAACTTCACAAAACTATCCTGTAACACACTTACAAGTAAAAATTTTGGGTATTTATGTTCTTGATTATTGAGAGGCAGAGGCAGCCGTATTCTTGAGTGGAATTCAACGCTTCACTTGTACACCATCGAAAGCAAGCCGATTCTGTGGGTGTTCTGGAACGCGCCAGGTTGACACAACAAATCTTTTGAGCATATTTCGAAAAAAATCTTAAATTGAACAAAAAACGCAGTTTTCAGAAGTTCCGCTAATCATCCGACTACTGCTTGGTTCAGTGGTGTGTCACAATACCGATGTGGCACACGTACAGCCACTCAACACACAAACAATGCACAAATGGTTGCCTCACGTGCATCCAGCCGTGAAACATCTCATACCTGCGCATCAGGCTGATTATGTCAGGATTAAAGTGCTCGGTAGGGATTATGTGAAAATGTTGAAAATCACTGGTCACCTTTTGTGGCATTCAGGACCATAGCAAAAAAAATTTACCTACGTAATACCTTGACCACCGTAAAAAGTGTATTTTACTGTGTGAGCACTTACAGTATGTCTCCGAGTTTGATAACTGCCACGTTAGCGCGGCGTGTGGGACCTTTTTGGCGTAAAAATTAGCTATAGCACTTTGTACATTACCATAATGGGATATTTTCACAGCAAGAAAATCATTCCCAACAGACGAATACGGCGGCATCTACCTGGACGCGGACACAATCGGTCTGTCCGACTTCTCCGAGCTGATGTTTCACCTGCGTCACTATCCCTACGTGTCACACACGTGGTCAATCGAGGACCAACTGCTGTCAATGGGGGCATTGGGACCTTTCAGGGCGCACTCGGAATTGACACGACGAGCCCTGACTCGATACAACATGTTGCTCGATAAAACGTTCAAGGGAAAATTGGTGGGCAGATTGTTTATTCGAGCGCTTTGTGGTCGGTGTGAAACTCCGGTTGTCTGATGGGACAGGCGTTGCTCACGATTGCTTATCGCTTTTTCGTACTTGGATTTCTCAATAACACTGAAGAATGACTGGGTTGCCTGGAGGGCTGCATTGAAGCAAAAAATACCAATGTTATTGGTCAGACGGTAAGGTGCTTTGAGGGCACGCCTTTGCGCAAGACCAGTGGGGCGTACACCCGGTGATTTCGTCTCTGACGACTGGCCCGGATCTCCTAAGCTGTCAGGCGTTACGGGCCGAAACAGCAACGTACCGAAAAAGCACCTTACCGTCTAACACAAAAGAACCAGCATTGTGGTCGAAATTATTGTCATCCATAAAAATGCATAAACACCGTAGAAGTTACGCGCGACCAAGACGAAGGTGATGCGATCATAACCGATCATTGAAACGGTGGGAGTGACAATGTTTCAAAACTGTCGTGCTTGCTGGCAATTAATAAAATGATATAACTTCTTTCAGCCGATTTTTGGCAGTTCACTGAAAAGCCCGGTGATTGACACGTTGGGCTGGAGTCAGCTGGGTATGTTGACGTTGAAAACGATGGCGGAAATCGGTGTCGAGCGGAATTTTACGTTTTATGGCATTCACGGTGAAACCACTGTTGGTTAGTTGTCGCAGCACTTTTATTCAACATTTACATAACCAGCCCAGATTTGTGAACGAGGTTGGCCGCTCATACTGCTATTAGCGGATGAATCCAGTTTCCTGGTTGCCATAAATTCTTGTTCAGCTCTGATATTTTCCTGATCTATGTAGTTTTGACCTAAATTTTGACCCTCGTAGTCGTTATGCTACACTGGTCAGTGTCGGGGCCAACTCCACCATAAAATACGAACAATAATACAAGATTACCTCCGCGCATTAGGAAAAGTAATCCATCCCAGACTGTGCATGCCTGTTTCCAATTTCAGCCCAAATAATCACCAAATACAACAAACGGTTCGCATCAGTCCCCCCATTCAACCTAACAGTAACGCCAGTCCTGTACGTGCACCACGACGCCTGGCAACCACTGATCAATGTTACCAGCGTCAATTCAATATTTGATCAGGATCTGGTGTACATCGAAGTGCTGGCTGTTGCTTGGGAGAGATGTCGACGGAAAAAGAAACGGTAAGTTTGGACCTTGGACATCTTGGCCGAAAAACATAGCGAGGTTCTCCCACCAAATGCGACCCAAAGTGGGAAATTTGCCAGTTTACGAGCTCTAATATATAGTTTTTGTCAGAGGGCCCATTATCTACCAATTTCCAATTAGAGCCCCGTGGCTTTGGTAAAAATAATGTCATTTGCTCGTTTTTGGGCAGACTTTTGGAATGGTGGACACGGACATACACTTCTGCACTCAGCAAGCGCTGTTTCAATAGGGCAACAAGATCGGCTCGAACGACTTTTCGAATCACACGGCTACTGGTGCATTCGCACTGACGATGTCCTAGTCCATCGATGTCTGTGAAAATGGGATGGCGAAACGGATAAAAAACGTGCTTAGGGACTCAATGTGATCGATGACGTACATGTACATAGGTATCTCAACTACACACTTTAAGATGTGCCATTTTGTTTCTTGCTGGCTATACTGTAGGCAGGGTTGGATTAAAAAAAAAAGTAAAAATTTTTTTGTAAAAAAAAATTTTTTTTTTAAAAAAAAAAGTTGTCCACTTTTTTTATTTTAAAATTTTAAAAAGTAAGTCCACTTTTTTTTATTATTTTATCACTTTTTTTCGTTATTTTCTGACTTTTTTAAGATAAAAATGCATGTTTTCATGTGTTTTATTGCCCATGTTTCTCAAAAAATTGCCTGTGGCGCTTCTACTTCAGTTTGAAATGGTGTTGTGATGGACTCATACAGTTCCCAGACATCCCAACAACAGCTGCATGTATAATATAGGACACCCCATACCGTATACTGTACAGTTATTGAGCGTGTCGTAAGCGCTATCCACACACTCCACGTTGCTCGCCTGTTTGCAGTTGTGTGGATTAGCTATTTGTTGCTTTTGTGACACAAAGTGATTATGGTGTGAGTCTTTATCTCTCAGCAAATTTATCCCCAAATTCACAAACAGAAGGTTGGTCTTCCCTTTGTCACATACAGTATGTATATCCACATTACACACACATTACCTTCGAATTTCGCAAAATCATGACCAAAAGGGATTAGATCGCAGGTGATTACGTAAACATGCAAGTCACTGGAAAAGTTCTCTTTAGTGTCCCTCAAAACATACCTTACTGACATGATTTCAGAAATTTGATTCCTGAAGAAACCAATTTTTTGGGGGTCCGGAATAAAAAAAAGTGATTTTTAAAAAAAAATTTTAAAAAGTTTTTTTTTTAAAAAAAAAAAAGTTCGATAATAAAAAAATTTTTTAATCCAACCCTGACTGTAGGTATTGTATGTACATTTTATTGCAGCAACGCCAGATTGATGCAAAGAGAAGCTGCTGAGATAATTGAAATCGGTGGTTCCAGTATGTCAACAAAGAATGACATTGATCTACGAGCTTGGATTGCTGATACGCTCGAAGAATACAGAATAAAACTTGCTTTCAATTGATTTCCGCCCGTGTTTATATGTCAGTTCATGCATTTCTTATTGTGCTTCATCTCATACTCGTGCTAGTCATGTCAGCATTACAGGTTCACTGTAATAATTACGAGGATGTTGTTGTTGACAAGGTTTTGTTCAATCTTCTGCTAACTATTGATTTGTGGTAATGAAATCGGATGTAAATGTGGGTTACGTGATATTCCTACCCTGGGTATCTACATACAACTCGTAAAAAACGAATTGGTGCCATGAAAGGAAAGTGATGACCCAAAAAGGTGGTGAATCGACACTGTAATTGGCCGTGATGACGGTTTCAGAACTGATTAGGACGCTGGCTACATGCAGGACCTCACAATAGGCTAAAAAAACACACAACTACAAGTTGGGCTAATTGTACTGAGCGCAAGTCATCAAGCAAACTTTGTGATCCGATGTGCCACATTGTGTCATGTTGTCCATACTTCTGAATTAACATTACATACATAACATAGCCTTGGTTGGTCACTGTGGCTGTGCTTTATAATCCACGTTCTATCCCATTCCCCACGCTGGAGACGAATAGCCGACCGTCGCTTTTTTCGTCGTATACCTGATACACACAACGCCTGATTTTTTCAGACTGACAACAAAAAACGAACAGAATAGCACGCGCACAGGTACATATAAGCATATATAATATCCGCCGTATATCGACCATTCTCGCATAAACATGACCAAACAGCAGGAATATAAAAAAGCGTCATTTATGTATTTGTGAATCACACGGGTTGAAAATGCTAACGTTTTGACGTTTATGGCTGAGGCACACAAAACTTACACATGCGGTTCACATCACAATGGCTGATAGTGCTGTCGCCATATCAAGCCGTGTCAAATCTTGTCGAACCCCAATGAGCGCGAGAAATAAACATGTGATTTGACGACTTGCTTGATTTGACTACAGCACTATAAGCCCATTATGGCGAAAAGCACAATAACTGCCGACCAGCCAGGCTGTAGAGGTAATAAACGGCCCTGAATAGCGGACTGTAGGCAATGTCAGTCACAAACCCAGCGTTGTGTCAGGCAGTACTGTATTGTGTCTGGCCCCAACTCCGTTATCTAACATTCTATGGCTGTTTGCAAAAATGTACATAGATGTACGTTTATGCAGACCACAACAAATTTTTCGCGAAATACGTCCACATAGCACCAACGTTTCCATCTAACCATACATTGATTATGGCATTGACACATACACAGGTTACCAGCCACGTTAGCTGCAGCTTTATACTGGCAGCATGATGTGTCTTTTCAAACGTACAGTAGACTACAAGTCGCGCATCTACGAGTGCTGTAATGCAATGGAAAAGAAAATCGTCGTCCATCATCAACAACGAAAAATGACCATAAGGACATGAGCTGGGCACGGTTGACGTCGAAATTGAGCCCGATCTTGGCCCTGATTGGCGTATTCTACATTCTCACACTGGCTGCGTCACTTCTTCATCACGTCAACGAGCCAGAGCAACCGCAAGAAATTGTGGTGCCCAAAGATCGATTGGTTTATATGAGACCTGCCAGGCCGCAGAACGATACTCCACCGCCAGACATTCAAGTGTTAGTGCGCTGTTGGCTGCTTCATGATGTTTCACGCAGAAAGCACCCAATTCGTAGGTCGTTGTCAGCAATAGCAGGCAACATTTAGTCAAACTTGGTGTTGGTGATCAGTTGATGAGTCGACTATGACTTGGTTACGTGACTTCAAAACAATGTATCTGTCAGTACAGGTAATATTATTTTAATTAGTAATATTACCCAGCTCACGGATAGCTGAAACATTTTTTACGCTGGTCAAAATTAGTTGCATCAGTAAATCTCGAAATCGTTGATTCGAAAGTTATGTACGTGATGAAGCCTGATGCGATCACCAAGTTTGATGCCGGTGATGTTGTGTGTGAGCAAAGAAGAAGCTCCAACCTCTCTAAAAAGCACATAAATTTTTGTGTCACGAAAACAACATTTCAGCGACAATCGTTTACTGCGGTACAATGGCACACTGCATCTGTACACCATCAACAACAAACCAATTATCTGGGTGTACTGGAGTTCAGCAGATAAAATCCCCCTGATCATCCGACTACTGCTTGGTTCAGTGGTGTGTCACAATACCGATGTGGCACACGTACAGCCACTCAACACGCAAACAATGCACAAATGGTTGCCTCACGTGCATCCAGCCGTGAAACATCTCATACCTGCGCATCAGGCTGATTATGTCAGGATTAAAGTACTCGGTGGGTGCTGGGCGGGCATCAAGTGAGCCTTAGTTGTGGTGGTAGTCTGGCTCATAGTCATATGGTCAACGCACATGGTCAACGCTGGTCGTGAACGCAGCTCGATGTCATGTGTAAAATGTCTCCTCGTGCACATTCAGGGCTGCTTCGGTGGTGGGGCTGCGATGACGACGCGCGTTGACTGCCAAACAATTAGCCGGTAATTTCGTGACCGGTTGAACCATCATCAAACTGTCATCAAGTTGACAGCGTATAGTCCAGCCACCGGCTCATGAGACGCCTGTTACGGTTCCACGAGCTTCGAAAGTGTTTGAAAACAAAAGAAAGAGAAATCTGCAACGCAAAAACATAAACAATTTTCTCTTTCTTTTGTTTTAGAAATGTTTCGAAACGCATGTGGAACCGCAACAGATGTCTCATGAGCTGGTGGTTGACTATACATTGATTGACCTCGCATCTGTGGTGTGGTGATACTGCTCATCAATGCATTTGCCTGTTTTTCCCTCAGACGAATACGGTGGCATCTACCTGGACGCGGACACAATCGGCCTGTCTGACTTCTCCGAGCTGATGTTTCACCTGCGTTACTACCCCTACGTGTCACACACCTGGTCGAGTTACAAAGAGCAGCTCTCAATGGGGGCATTGGGACCGTTCAGGGCGAAGTGACGCGAAGAGCGATCACCAAGTACAACATGTTGTTGGACGATAAGTTCACTGAGCAGCTGGTTGGTGTGTATGTGATGTTTCATGTCGTTAACTTTTGGAGGTGATAGAACTTGACGTTGACGGGATCAGATTGGTGGTTCACAACTGTTTTACGCAGGTCCAGATTAGTGGCATTAGCGACCTTCAAAATACCCAATGACACGTGAAGACTCGTGGCCCAACGCAATACGCAAGGCTTATATTATGGTGGTCAACCCAAGTGGTCGAATCACTTCGTCAACTCACATTGCAGTATTGCAGTGTAGTCAACTCAACCCGAATGCCGTGCCTGTTATTTTTCGCGCTCATTTGGGGCTGCTGTGAGTTGACGAAGTGATTTGACCCACTTGAGTTGACCACTGTTGACCCTTACGGATGAGATCGGACCGGCAAGTTTCTTGCCTATGCGGTTTACCACGTTTGTTTTGATCAAAGTCACTGATTTTGCCACAAAACAGCTTGAACTACAGCACATTTCAGCTTCGCCAACCCTCACAACCAATCAAGGACACTTTGGACTGGATCGAATTCGGTATGATAACGCTGCAGACGATTGACCGCATAAAGACACGATCGGATTTCGAGTTTTATTCGGTGTTCGGCGAAACAACTGTCGGTTGGTTGATGTTTCACCAAATAGTGCATTATGGCCATTAAGTGGAACAACTGCGTCACGTTCGTTAAAATTGGTGGCATCAGCACAAATCTCGATACACTTCTCAGCAGGGTTGAAAAAAATTTTCTAATTAACGAGCTTTTTTTAAAAAAAAATTTTTTTTGATTTTTTTTGACGAAAATTTTTTTGTTAGAAAAAGTGTTGCAAACGACGTTTCAGAATAAATGAAATCGATACAACATATTTTTCAAAAACTGAAAAATTTTGGCCTGAGACCCAACTTGTGTGGTGACACGCGGTAGTATTGTGCAGATACTATATGGTCTCCTATGTACCAGTCTGAGGTTGATGTTGATTAACGATGTTACTCTAATGTATTGTAGCATGCCGTACAACGTATTTTAATGCGTTTAGTGCCGAATATCTGATATACCACCATCAAAATATCGATTACAGCCCAAATCTTGCGTGTCAGATCCACTTTGCGCGCCCGGTTTTGCACCATGCCTGCATATACAGTATACATGTGTAGTATCATGCAGTAGTACATTATCGGTGCCACATCACTATAAAAGACCAGCCCTGCGCATCCCTGTGCGGATTTGGGGACAATACAGGGCGCCGCAGGCGCGATTTTGGAAAAATTGTGCCGTCCACAGAAAAAAAAGTGCCAATTTTTTGCCTCGAAAAAGGCCATTTTTGGACATTTCAGCCCATTTTGGGCAATTTTTTTTAATTAAAAAAAGCAAAATCTGAGTTTCAAAAAATCTTTTTTATAATTAACCACTTTTTGAAACAACCCTTCTACTCAGTGTTGTAGTGACAGATTTGACTGCGCGATTTCGATCAGCGTCAAATAAGTTCCAAGAGTCAAATTTTTCCTGTGTAAAGGTGAGGCAGCCCCTTGTATCAACGACGTCAACCTTCTAAAAATCCCCCCCTCATTTTCAGCACAAATCACCAGAATCTATGCGCAACCACTCAGGTTTACATTCAGCCTAACCGTCACCCCGGTGCTGTACATACTCAGTCCCGGCTACAAGCCACTGGTCAATATATCAAACTTGGACGAGATTTTTGATAAGGACATGGTATTTATCGAAGTGCTGGCCAAAGCATATCAACGATGCGAAAGCAAAAAGAAACAGCTTGATTCAGCAAGGTTAGTCTGGACGATATTTCACGATTGATATCAGTGTAAAGTCAGTGTAAGACTCTCTCGAAACATCCTCAAGTAAAAAATAGCCAATCTGTTTTTTTGTCCAAGCTTGTTACAGGTGGGTGAGCATGAAATTTTTATGCACCAACTAACCCAAACGCGAACTGGCTGCAAAACGTATTGAAGGATATTACGACGCGGCCCACCTGAGAGTTTAGAAATCGGGGAGAAACCTTGGGCGAGGAGCAATGAAACATTGAGACGGTGGATTAGAATGAAGCTGGAAGAATACGGGACGATATTTGAATTTAGATGATATGTACCTCGCTTGGTCTGCTAGTCATGATAAAATTGCCATAAAATCTCGTTGCAATAACATTCATCAGCATTTGGCTCTGATCATTTAATTTTTTAGTTTTCGGATTGAATTGTCATGTGTAAATTAAGTGATTGCTTTTCAGTTACATACACAAATCAAAAATAAAGACAAAACTTCGGATCTAATCTTTTGCATGCCCTTCTGCTCAGTCTGGCTGATCACTGTTACGAATCGTACCGTACGAGAGACATTGAAAAACAACGAAGAACATAAACTCAAATCCAAGGATTTACAACATGGGCTCAACATACCGTCGTGCCAAGCCATCGTGTCCAAAAGGCGCCGACATTCGAAAACGAGCCAACCGGAGGGCAACAAAATGAATGAAAAAGAATTTTGCACTTCTGGTTGTGGTGTGGAAGATTGACAACCGTAAAATCTAAAATACAAGGGGGGCTGTATTTTTTCACTGACCCCTTTTAGGGGGCTGTATTTTGTGGGGGGCTCTATTTTTTGGGGGGGGCTGTATTTTTTCGCTGCCCAAAAGCTCAAAAAATGTTCCAAAAAATACCCCTAAAATGGAGTTCGGTCAGGATGTTACTGGTCATTACCGTATTCCCTAAAATAGAGCCCCCCCAAAAATAGAGCCCCCCTAAAAGGGGTCAGTGAAAAAATAGAGCCCCCCCCAAAATACAGCCGCTTGGGGGTCGTAAAGTCAAGTTCTTGTGTAAGACACCTTGTGTACAACCACAACGTTTGTGGTTGAGTACCGTAAAAACCTAAATCCCGCCCCCCCCCGGTTTAGAGCCCCGCCTTAATACAGCCCCCCCAAAAAGGGGTCAGTGAATTAATAGAGCCCCCCCGGAATAGAGCCCCCCCCCCCAAAGTAACATCCCCTATACTGTAGTGTATTAAGGCTTGATAGTGGTGTACAGGTACATTTATGTACGTTTGTTGTTTGTTCAGAGCACATAATACGCCTCCTATTGACGAATAGACACGAATAAATGCGGTTGCAAGCGAAAAAACATCCTTTCAAACCCGTTTTTAGGGGTTTTTGGGGGTATTTCTGGGAGCAATTTTTCAGGTTCGGGTCAGTGAATTAATAGAGGCCCCCCCGGAATAGAGCCCCCCCCCGTAATAGAGCCCCCCCAAAATGGGGTCAGTGAGTTAATAGAGCCCCCCCCTTCTATTTAGGTTTTTACGGTATATGATGACTAGGGTTAGAGGTCGGGGGGGTACCCGACACCCGACAGCCGACACCCGACATCTGAAAAAACCCGACACCCGACATCTGAGAAAAAAAGCGACACCCGACACCCGACAGTTGTAAAAAAACCCGACACCCGACATCTAGTTTTTGAAAAAAACCCGACACCCGACACCTGTTTTTGTAACAAAAACAGGCAAATTTTTGCTCATTTGCATCGTTAGTGCAATTTTTTGGCTCGGGTTACTGAATTCAAGTATTTTCACACGAAATAAACACCAAAATGTCACATTCTGCGTCTTCGGAAACATTTGATCCGAAGAAAATTTTCTCCCAAAATTCTTCTCTCAGCAAAACTGATGTTTTGAACCGTAAGTGTCGGGTGTCGGCTATCGGGTGTCGGGTCCAAAAAAACCCGACACCCGACATCTGGGGGTACCCGACACCCGACACCTACACTTTTTTGGCACCCGACACCCGACAGCCGACACCCGACATCTCTCTAACCCTAATGATGACGTAAAGCCTTTTATGGAAGATCTGCACCTAAAAACACTCAATTATGACCAGTAACCAGTGTTCGAACGGGATTCATTTTTAATCCCGGGATCGGGATCGGGATTGGGATCAAGAAAGTGTCGGGATCGGGATCCCGGTTTTGAAAACCCGGGATCCCGGGATCGGGATCGGGATTGACCAGATAGTCCAAAAGCAATCGTTTTTATCATTTTATGCATAAGATGCAAGTTAATGTCACAGACAACCATGAAGCATGTTTATCACACGTGGATAAACACCCGGAACAGTGATTAAAGCCGACGGAAAATCGAGAATAGCTGATGACGGATAAGTTCAAAGACCATATATTGTAGTCGATCAGTGGCAATGCCTTTGACAAAAAGACAAGCATTTCACCATTTCCTGGTATCAAGCAGTATCTTTTGTCATCAAACAAATCAGCTGCACTGGAAAAGAGCTGTTCAGAAGGCACGCTCGTAGGCGGAGTGCTTAGATATTTGGAGGCTGGACGTGCCAGTCGTGGAAACTTTGTCTCATTTGTTGCCCACCATGACAACATTTCCGCGAAACTGAGTCTCTTCGTTCGATGCAAGTTTGTGTAACCGTTTAGTTCTAGCTCGACTTGTTCGCGATTGGTGGTGCTTGCGGTTTCATCACGCTCGGAATCAGCCGTCGAGCAAATCTTAGGGGCGCGGCCCGGCCATGCAAACACGGTTGTGGGCCGCCGGTCAGCGATAATTCTATGTCCAATGACCGCCCGCGTTTGCATGTCCGCACTTGCGGGTCGCGACTTGCGGGTCACTCGGAACATTTATTTAGCCCTAACGCACAAAAATGAACCAATCAGCGCTGTGCTATGGCACGTCTGCGACGTTGGCTTGACGCTGATGGGTTAATTTTTGTGTGTTGCAGTCAAATAAATGTTTCAAGTGACCCGCAAACCGCGACCCGCAAGTGCGGCCATGCAAACACGCGGCGGCTGTTGGACATAGAATATTTTTCTGACCCGCTCCCGCGTTTGCATGGCCGCGCCCTAACAACCGCTTGGCGAATTATGATTGCATAATTTTTTACTCTTTGTTCTCGAAACTTAATCCCGATCCCGGTGCTTTTTTGGGCGGGATCGGGATCGGGATTGACTTTTTCAAAATGACGGGATCGGGATCGGGATCAGAAAAAGGGCCCGGGATCCCGGGATCGGGATCCCGTTCGAACACTGCCAGTAACACCCTGACAGAACTCCATTTTAGGGGTATTTTTTGGAACATTTTTTGAGATTTTGGGCAGCGAAAAAATACAGCCCCCCCCAAAAATAGAGCCCCCCCAAAAATACAGCCCCCCTTGTGTTTTAGGTTTTACGGTATTGAGTGTTTTTAGGTGCAGATCTTCCATAAAAGGCTTTACGTCATCATATACTCAACCACAAACGTTGTACACAAGGTGTCTTATACAAGAACTTGACTTTACGACCCCCAAGCGGGGAATTTCAAGTTGGGGGGGCTGTATTTTTGGGGAGGGCTCTATTTTTTCACTGACCCCTTTTAGGGGGGCTGTATTTTTGGGGGGCTCTATTTTAGGGAATACGGTAGGTACCGTAAAAACCTAAATACAGCCCCCCCCGGAATAGAGCCCCCCCCGTAATACAGCCCAGTGGTGTCGTTGGGGGGGGGGGGGGGTTGGGGGGGGGGGGTTACCTCCCCTGGTATGGGGTATGGGAAATCGGCCGGGGGTATGGGGTATGGGAAATTTTTCACTTTTGGAACAAGCACCCCTAAGAAATGACTTTTTGACCCCGAGAAGCACCAAAATTGACCATTTTTCGTCCAAAAATGCCAAAAATCAACGACACCACTGCTGCAGTTCCTTGTCGGGTTTTTTCGTTTTTCCCGTTTTTTCTTTTTTTCACGAAAAAAACTGGTTTTCCGCCAGTATGGAGCCCCTCTGTTTTCGCAGTACTGAGCCCCACAGTGACCACCTAAAAACCTTTTTTTTCTCAGTACACTCCGGCTTTACAGACAATCGCGGCCTCGACCACTGGTTCGAAAAAAGCGGGCCGGGCCGAGTGACAATTGTGTCGAAAGGAATGGGTGATCTCGAGCACAACACACTTCGAGGAATCAGAGAAAAACGGGACGCTGTGTTCAGAGCGACGACTTTGTTTACCAGAGAAGGTTTGCTTTTCTCGCCCGCCCTTTGTCCTGGCGTGGCCCGGCTTCCGGACCAAGACAGGAGGCTGAGAGTTTGCATTATTTTACAGGCGAAGTTCCGAGTGAAGGCTGGAATTGGTTCACGTGGCCGTTGCCGCTTCGTTACGCCACGGGAGTGGCTGCCGGCACGACGCTCTGCCATTTTGGATACAACTACTGGTGTCGTCGACCGTTCTACGCAGGTTGATTTGTGTGCGCATTTTTCTCCTTTGGGTTTTCTGTCCACAGACGTTCTGTGCGAAAGGCCGCCGCTGCCCAGCACCCACCCGTATAATAGCTGATAATAATAAATGATTTTTCAACCAGAAATAGCGCTACACAAAGGCAACTTTTGGAACTGGGCTCCTCCTTTGACCAAAAGCTGGATTCAGCACCGGAGGAAGGTGGTGGTTATTCACGTCTTTCCCAGAGCCCCAATCTTCCCCCTCACGAATGATCTTATGTTTTTCAGACGCAGAGTGGGCGTTTATCTGACCTATTTTTTCGAAAGTCGCGCGCTGCTCCGTTCAACGCATTTCAAAAAGTTGATTTTCTGCGAAAATATAGAAAAGTTTCACCTGATATCTGCTAAAAACACGTGAAAAATCTTGGTGTTTTTTTACCAAGAAAAGAACGACTAAATTTTTTTCCAGGAAGTGTTTGGATGTCGGGTGTTTTAGTTGGCGCTCGGGTCATTTCAAAGTGTACAATAGGTGTCGGGGGTAGGGTTAGAGAGATGTCGGGTGTCGGGTGTCGGGTGCCAAAAAAGTGTAGGTGTCGGGTACCCCCAGATGTCGGGTGTCGGTTTTTTGGGACCCGACACCCGACAGCCGACACCCGACACTTACGGTTCAAAACATCAGTTTTGCTGAGAGAAGAATTTTGAGAGAAAATTTTCTTCGAACCGAATGTTTCCGATGACGCAGAATGTGACATTTTGGTGTTTATTTCGTGTGAAAATACTTGAATTCAGTAACTTGAGCCAAAAAATTGCACAAATGATGCAAATAAGCAAAAATTTGCCTGTTTTTGCTCCAAAAACAGGTGTCGGGTTTTTTTCAAAAACTAGATGTCGGGTGTCGGGTTTTTTTGCAACTGTCGGGTGTCGGGTGTCGGCTTTTTTCTGAGATGTCGGGTGTCGGGTGTCGGGTACTTCCAGATGTCGGGTGTCGGGTACCCCCCCGACCTCTAACCCTAGTCGGGGGCACTAGTGATGTGGTTGGGAGAGGGTAATACCCCCAAATGCTACGTAGCTTTCTTGCTCCCAAACCCATGCTCCCTCCCCAAACTGGCTAGGTAGCTAGCTTTCTAGACCGGTCATCAAGTCAAAAAAGTGTTGATTTTTGTAGTGCCAAAACGACCAATTTATGGGCCAAAATGGTCAAATTCGCTCAAATTTTCTCACACGCATCTTAAGACTTATTTTAGCCAATTTCAATTGCACCAATTCAATTTCAACCAATTTTTATGCAACCAAATTCCGCATCCTAATCATTATGATGTATTCTGAGGGGAGCCAGTAACAGTTATAACACAAAACGGAACTTACGCGTCAGGCTTGCCATACGGGCTGATGTACGCCGGCGGTATCGGTGCACTCGCATTTTTCTTCGGCAAACTGCGCGAGGACAATTTCCAAACGCGCGAAGCGATCGTTGACCACTACAAATCACTGCATCCGGAGGACTTCAAGAACTTGGATCCCGGTTTGTCCTTTTTTTGTGCTTTCATGTGTTTTTCCTCTTTTTTTATTTTTCTTGAATTTTCAAACACCATGGTTTCAGCCAATGCGCGTCCGTATCGCAACGTACTGTTGCCCTGGTATCCCATTCGCGGTAGTTATCGATCGAAGATAGAAAAGAATTACAACAAAGTCGAGCCCAAAGAGGACGGAGCCTAAACAGAATCTTCAGAATTCGACCATCTAATATTTTAGCTGTTTAATCACTTGGGTTTTATTGTAGATTCATTGAATTCTGTTGCTTTTTTAGCGATATTGTTGAGCTATATTCAGTTTCTATAAGCAAGCAAGCCTGTAATTTTGTAAAATGGACGAGAGAAAGGCGAAAATACTGGCCCGACTGGAGAAACGGCACGGCGACAGAGAAGTGGTGAAAAAAGACGCCGGACTCGCAGGCCGGGACGCGACGGCAGTGTTGTTTGAGGTATTATTTTATTTTTTGTTTTTGTTTGTCATTGATTTAGATGATAGGGCAAGGTTTTTTCAAGAATTATTTTGCATACCGTGCTATTGTACCTAATGATGAATATGTCTTGCCTCTACTTTGTTCTCATAACCTGCTACAGGCTGTTGCAAAATTAGAGTCGCTTCACATAATATTCTGGCTGCCTGTCTAAGTGAGACCGCCGATTATTTTATGCCCTAGAAATTATGCTGCTTCAAAAATGTTTCACCGATAACATGAAATCAACAGAAGGAATGCACAAAACCGATTTCGTAAACGAACAATATGGTCCCAGAGAGCAAAATCAGTTGTTTTCACCATCGCACGCTGTATTTCTACTGAAAAATTACGGACCTCTGCTGCTGGCCAGTCCGAATGTTGGTCTCTAGCAGCAGTGAGTGACATGAGACGTTTGTTGAACTGAACTCGGCCGGAACCTTTGAGCAAATCTTGAAATGTCGTACATTCACAGAATATCCTTGCGATTCGATTACTTTAATTTTTGTCCCCGTATTCACAGGAGCAATTCGCGGTCGCCGTGAATGAGGTCGAACAAATGTTTATTGAGCTCGATAATTCCAACCAGCCAAACATTGTTGTCGAGCGAATCGGTGACAAATGTGTGGATTTGGAGCGAATGCTGACGGCGTACATACACAGTCTGCCGTTGTACGACGCTCGAAAGGCACAGGACACCATTCAGGTGAGTCTGTTTGGAGTGTCCCGATTAGCGAATGTTTTGATGTGAAGCTGTGTGCCAGCTGGAACTTTGACCAGCGTAAGATTGTTCTTTGCAAGTCTGGCGACATTGGATGAAAGTTGCGAAACGGTGTAAACGTCAATTGGGTCACGTCAAAATTGCCAAAAGAAAACGCCGAACTTTAAAATGCCGAAAATTAAAACCAACTAAGGTTATGAAATTTCGGTTTTGTTTGGCATTTTTGTTTCGGCGTTTTTTTCGGCATGTTTAATGGCCACCCGTCAATTTGGTGAAAACTCAATCGAAACCTCGGTCGGTGCAGACATAAAAACATTGCCTGCTGTTAATGTGGCAAGTTTCATGTTCGCACCGAGCTTTCACCGACCTTTACGCTCAACCGACGTTTACACCGTTTCGGAAATGCCACCCATTACACGCTGGAATATTTTCATGTCAAGCATTCGCGATGTCGGCGGGCTCGGTCCGGCGCGGTGCTTTCAGCAGGTCGTCTGCTTTGGTGAAAATGTTCAAAATTTTCCAGAAACTACGCGAGCGACACGTGGAGAAAAAGCAACAGCAGAAACCGCGCAGTGCGTTCTCATTTAATGCGGCCAGGAAAGAAAATGGACACTCCAAGGCAGATGCAAACACTGCGGCTGGAGATGCCAAGGTACGCTCTAAGGGCCTAACTATAAAACTTCGTTCTCTCGGAGAACAAAGAACAAATTCTCGCGCGCTGATTGGCTGGCCTTAAGATGCAGGCATCGACTTGTATCTGTTTTTTTTGAGTAAATATAGGTGCCTCGGCATCTAAAAATTGAGATGGGGCACCTAGATTTTTGAGTTTAGGTGATAAAATTTATGCCTTTGGAGGTTTTTGGCCCCTATTTATGTGCCAGAAGGTTCTCTTGGCACCCAAAAAAGGAGATTTAGGTGCCATGGCACCTGTGTCTGATTTGAAAACCCCTGACTTAGATTTCAGTCTAATAACCTCTAAAATGAGTGTACGTCTTAAACTGGTTGTAATCTACCGCTAACCTCCTATCGCCAATCTCCACTCCCGTGTTGCGAAGGTGACTGACTTCTATTGAGGAGCACTCGAGTCCTGAACAGAAGTCGAGTGTTTTCAAGCTCACCATTATCTTTTCAGACTGCACTACCGAAAAAAATGTTCGACTTCCTATCCTCCTCCACCAATGACGGCGCGACAGCGGGGTATTCGGACAAAACTAACGAAACCATTCGAATTACGGATGCTGTGAACCGGGATGTGCAACTGCAACGGCTTACCAATTGCACGGTCTACCTACAGTGCGCAGCCGATACGGTATTTGGGACAGGGTTTCTTATTGGTTGAGTTGGTTTTAGGATGTAGTCGGCGGAACTGGACCACCATGAGTTTTTTTATTTATTCTGCGTTTGCTAGAATGGGTTGACTAGGAAGCGGGTTTGACACCAAGTAACGGAAAGAAAATGCTTGGCTCTACCGCAGCTGCTCCTGGTTGACAACAGGCTTTATTCAAGCAACAGAAGTAGATCTGTCCGAACACCACGTTTGACACCCGGCCCGAGTCGAATTTTTGGCCTGTGCTCGTTCGAATTAGGGGTGGAATTTTCGAAACCGTGCAAACAAGAGTTGGGTCGAAAGCTCGGTGTAAGAAAGTTCGGTGTAAACTTTAAACATTCCATGTTAACAACATGCAGTGCAGTGTTTCATGTTTACAACGAACTTACACCGCCTGTGCTTTCGACCGAGCTTTATTTACACCCAACTCTTGTTTACAACGTTTAGAAAATTATACCCTTAGCCAGTTCATGTGCTCTTCACTCTAAATCGAGACCTACCGACTGCCTAATTTTACTTACCCCTGAATGACAGTCCTTTTCATTCACAGGTGCACCTGAGCGACATCCAGTCTTGCACTGTGCTGGCCCGTCCCGTCCATACAACCGTATTCATTGAGAACGCAAAGGACTGTACGTTCGTGCTCGCGTGTCAACAACTGCGTACGCACGCGTCAACCGACTGCAACTTTTATGTGCACGTCACCGGCGCGGGCATTATTGAGGACTGCAATAAGATAAAAGTCGCACCGTACCCAACTGAATCGACAATGAACTATTTCAAAGATGCTGACTTGGATCCGGCAAAGAATAATTGTCAGCACATTCAGGACTTCAACTGGCTGGCTGCCGCCACCCCGTCACCTAACTGGACTATTATGCCTGAACAAGAAAGGCGAACGACTTTACATGTTGAGTGAATGAAATCTGGGGTGTCATGTAACGTCTGCTCGTGTGTATTTGGTCAACTGTATGCAAACCTTAAGATAGTCGTTATGTTTCTCACGCTGCTGAGTCTATCATTGTTAGGATGTTACATATTTTTATTTGCTGTACGTACGATCGATCTAGTCTAGGTCATCAAACCACAATTTGTGTAATAGTAATCACCAATGGCAAAGTGTACAAAACCATCCAGTCCGGAAAAGAAGCACCATTTTTAGAACAAGGAATGTCTAACAATATTGAATGGCTACAAATTTGAAGTTTCTAAGATCAGTCGAAATCACAGTTTTCCAGCCACAACTCTGTCTTTGACCTGTTTGGGTATTTTGTGTGCCTCGTCATACAACGGGTTCATACGTGCGCGCACTCTGTCCATATATGAGCGCAATTTGGGCCGATCTTTTGTCACCTCGAATCTGAAACATGTTTACGATTGGTGTGAGATTGAGATCCAATTGGAATAGGTATGCCAAACTTGGTTGATACTGTCCGGATTTGTGTGTGTCACGTAGATTTTGGTATACTACTGATCACCGATTTCTTGCTGCTGGTGTCGCCCAGCGTAAAAATCTGTTCAAACACAGTTGAGAAACTTGTTTTACACTGGTCAAAATGGTATTGTATTATTAGCAATGCTCGAGTCCTTGGTAAAAAAAGTCGCGTAACCCAGACCGAACTGCATCAATCACAAAGTTTGGTAACTGAACAAACAACGCACCCGGCTGCGATCGGCTGTTCAATCTCACAAGCGGCCATCAAATCAGCGAACGTGATTTCATTGAATCCGTTCACAAACTGCGAATCGGCCAGGAAAATCTGTTCGATTTGGTCCAGACACTTCTCCAGTCCGCCTTGGAAGATTGGGTTCGGCTCTTTCTGGCCTTGCATTACCTGAAATTGTGACTTGCTGGTGGCATCAAACTTGGAGTTCGGATCGACACTCTTTGTTAGCCGCACTGGTCTAAATTTGTGACAGCGGTATGGTAAATTTCTAAATCTGATAAACGTCACGTTATCAAAATTCGATATCACACCAAATGTTTGGATTTGACGTAACATCGAAGTAATTATCTATCATACCCGTTTCTGAAACATCATAGAGCCGAAGAACCGCAGATTGAGATGTTGCCACGCCATATACTCATCAACCCTCGCACGTTTGCGGACATCCGCCGGGTACCAGTGGTCCTTGACGGGGAATTGGGTGCACAGATAGCGCATGATCGCAATGCTGCAATTTTTAACCATAATTGAAAGAAGATAAAGAGAAAACTAATAATAAAAACAAACGTTTCGGTCAATTTGAAGCCGTCGTGATCGATAGCCGGCACGCGTTGGAATGGATTGATTTCTTTGTATTTGTCTTCGAGATGTTCGCCTGAGAATTGGATTTTCACTAAATTTGTCCGTAAAAAACAAGAAATATCCCTTTGAGCGAAAAAAAACAACTTGCCTTTCCTCAGCGCCACTTCACACGGCACAAACGGAATGTTGTTGGATTTGAGAAACATGTACAGCGCACGGCACGGCTGCGACATCAGATCGTAATAGACTTTCAACGTCATTTTGCTGGCTAAAATCGACTTTTCAGCAATAGTCGAAGCTGCAAAACTTGTCTCACACACGACTGATTTTGAAGAATGAAAAACACTGACCTGCAGGCATCTTGGCACACTCTAATTTATCAGTTGGTTTTTCGTGCACGCGGTTTTCTGGTGATAACGTTGAGTGCAGTGCAGTGCAATGCAACACAGGGCAGAAAGGGCAAAAAACAACGCAGCGAGCAAGCAACGAGACGATAAACTAATGGAAAATGTTTCAGGTTGTCGATTGCCTGGCTGGGGCATCTTTTCACAAGACTGTCTTTTAACCACACCACATGCACGCGTTCCGGTACGTCATGCATAAAACTTGTTCTTGGTGCATGCCTGACGTCAATCCCAACAAATTCTGATGATGCGATGCAGTTTCAAAAACATGATAAATCAGCGACATTAAGACATTCAGAATTTTTATTTATTATATAGTCTGTTGATTATATTTCGACATACTGTATAAACCCCACCCACCGTTGGCGCCCCCCTTTCCGTCATAAAAGAACATTGTCGGTGATGCTGGCCGGAAGCAGTTTGGTTGATGCGCTGGGTAATAGTATTAAGCAGCTGGTACACGTTCTTTGAGGGCCCCAACGCGATTGGGTTAGCGGCTTAATTAATCTCGCTATCCCTAAAAGCGTTGAAGCGTCACAGAAGAACATTTTCGATGACGCTGGACGGAATAATTGGTTGACACGCTGGGTGATCATTGTGTGCACTATGGTATTATACTCATCTGCACGCCAGGCCTGTTCCAATCTTGCAGCCCGGAAGGCACAACCAAGAAGGGTTGCACACTGGTCATGCATCGGAGTAACCCCATTCTTGCAGCCCGGAAGGCACAATCAAGACTGAGAAAGTGCTGAATGATGCTGGATGGAATAATTGATTGATGCGCTGGGTGATCATTGTGTGCACATGCACATACACCTCTGCGCGCCAGGCCAGTCCCAACCTTGCAGCCCGGAAGGCACAACCAAGAAGGGTTGCACTGGTCATGCATCGGAGTAACCTCAATCTTGCAGCCCGGAAGGCACAATCAAGACTGAGAAAGTGCTGAACGATGTTTGTGCTCAGCAAACCCACTCGTTTATGTAGCATACAGACCCAATACTGATTGGCTGTTGGTTCAGCCCACAATCCCGTCCCCTGTGGCGCAAAGCAGTCTCATGGTGTCAAACAGCAGGCGTAATCCGGCTCAACCTGGGCACGTCTGTGGAACAGATACAGCACTTTGGCGTCCAATTTTGAACACAACGAGGCGGGTGACCGTGAATACAGGTACCGATCGTGTGGCGTGGGGTTGGCAGACTGCATACACGCAAACCTGTCAGTTCGCTCAAAAATGTTGCCTGCATCACCGACAATGTTCTTTTATGACGTTTCGGCGAATTCGGTTATGGCGAGATCAGCTGAAACCATCAGCTATAGTCTGGCCATTCTAAGTGAATGTTTCATCCATTGCCAATTCAGGCAAAGACCGATTGAACATTGGCTTGCTGCGTGGCGCAAAAACACGTGGCCTCTCATCGCACAGCAAAGTTCAATGGCCCTGCGCCTGAATTGGCAATGCCTGAAACATTCATTTAGAATGGCGTCGAACCAGCCCGCTCCAAATATCGCTGAATGGGGTTTATACAGTATGTCGAAATATAATCAACAGACTATACTTTGGTCTTGATAGGCGGCGCTTCGCTAAGACTCTACAAAACTTCAAATAATAAGGTCATCGCAATCATTGTATTATACGTGGCACTGCTTGCACGTCATTCATTGCAAAAAGCGGCCAACTGTAGGATGGTTCACACATGTCGCTGACACCACAATTTAGTTCGTTCAATTGGGAAATGTGGGGATCACGTGTGTTATGTACGTCAACCACCCTGCAATAAGCCTGAAACACAGTGCGGCAACCTCGCAAAGTACAGTTTGGTCGCACAAGGAAGGCATTAGCAGAAATGGATAAGCTCAAATGATCACAAGGTAGTTGGTCAATAAAACGATTAACGTAAACATCGGACAAAGTGACAAACATAAAAACTTGTGATATGACGAAGTCTTTCCAAAAATGCGCACAACCCTATAAACAACAAAAGTCATGGAATTTCGCAACAACTCTGTCTGCATGCGGCTACACTGTATCAATACCGATAAACGGTTTTCATTGAGTAGAAATCGGCAAGCCGAAGAAACATCAAAATTGTTATACAGTGGAGTATTTTGAGATGCTTATTTGTCACACTGAGTATCATCATAACATTTTTGCCAACATAAATCACCAGGGGTGCGTCAATGCTTCCTTTGATAGCCGGGGTGGTACTTGCTCGGGTCTTCATAGCCCATGGATCTGGGTGTTTGTGGGAACAGCCCCGTCGGATCCGGGGGCTTCCCACCCCCGAACGCACCCATCATCCCGCCGTAAGCCGCCGAGGTTGAGGGATCACCATATTGATGCAGCGGCGGGTAGACTCCGCTGAGTTCGTGACTGGGCTTGCTTCCGACAGAGGCTGACGCTTGGAAACTGGATGGCTTGCCGCTTACGCCTGAAGAATGATATGTATGTATATGATCCTTTATAATGAAATGCTTAAAATAATGTGATCACACAACCACAGAAATGAACGATGTGCACATGAAACACATTAGTAACGCGAATATATTGCAATCGAAACTGCCGGATCCTGTCACATGAACAGGGGATGGAGACTGTTGCATTTCTCAATTGAATTTACCGCAGTGCTGTATGTGTATCTAATTTTGGAAGAACAGGCCCTTTATGGATCACAAAGCATGATCACTCGCTACATTGTAGGCTTTACCGAACCTGATCCCAAACCTCAGTGAAACATCACCTGGTTGCTCAAATGATCGACTCGGTCCGGGCGCTTGCTCCTGTTGTTGTTGTTGTTGTTCGTATTGTTGTCTTTCCGCCATCGCCTGTTCTCCCTGTTTCATTTGCATTTGATGCACCTGCATCAACGCTTCTGGCACACCTGTGCAGTAATGTAGTTGAGTTGAAAGTGTGTCAAAACAGACGTGGTTATTTTAAAAGTGTGATAAAAGAATTCTTTTTCAGAAAGGATAAAAAGTCAGGTGTGGAAATTTTCGGTCTGTTTTCGAGCTACATGGTCTCATATCTGGACCATCAGACTGGACTTGCATTTTTACAAGGCTATTTTCTATTCCACGAACAAAACAGTTGTTTCTGGTGGCCCCTGATTTTTGAAAAAAACCGCTGTTATCGCCCCCAAAATGTATACAGCTACGGACGTATTGTAAAGTGGTTGACGCAAATCGTTTCACAAGTGGGCTGACACCCATTCTTCACATTATTCTCGGGCTCGCCATAAAAATACATACAGTACGATATAATTTTCCAGTGTGCGCGCCAACAATCACGAAATCATGTACACAAATCCATATGATCTTGCTCAACCATATGCGTCAACCACATCCCAATCAGCCGAACACACGTACGCGAACTAGCCGGCATCGGCACACACTGCACGCGACTCTGCTGTCCCCCGCCGCCACTGGTCGACGCGCTGCTATCGGCCTCCGCAAATGGTTGCTCCTTCTTATCCTTCATCCGTCGATTCTGGAACCAGATCTTCACCTGCCGCTCACTCAGGCCCGTGTCCGACGCCAGGCGTTGTCGGTCGGTTCGTTGCAGAAAGCGCGATTTGTCCTTGTAGAACGACTCCATGATGCCCAGCTGGTGTCGGTCGTAGATCTGACGTTTGTGCGTCTTGCCACGCTTGGCGTACGCTAAAAATAATGTGTGGAAGTGCGTATATAGTCCGTCCACCAGCTCATGGCACTTTGTGTTACTGCTGGCTGGTTTGGTCCCTTCCTCCACGCTCTAATGAAAGAGAAATTGAGTGTGAGCGATTTTGCAAAAAACTAAAAAAATAATAAAATGTGTCGAAAACGATTGAATTCGATCAAATTTAAAATTAAATTGAATTAAAATCTATAAAACACGTCGATTTCATAAAGACAGCAATTTAGGAGCAAAAATATTTTTTTCGGAAACTCAATTTCTCTTTCATTAGAACGTGGAGGAAGGGAACAAGTCGGCCAGCAGCAACACAAAGTGCCATGAGCTGGTGGACGGACTATACTGTAATGCACAATGTGTGTTTGTGAAACATCAGCATGCTCATCCACACCACACCTATGTAGATGTGATGCACGTATACGCTCCTCGCGCGTTTTTAACTTGGTCGCGCCGTTCTTTCAACTGGCTTGGGGTTAGGCTTAGGCAGCGGTCGTATTTCTCGAAAAGTCAACTCTCATGACCGCGCGACCAAGTGACAAAGTCTCACAGTCTAACATGCACAAGTGCGTATACTCCGACAATACTTTTGGGAGAAACTTTTCAAACACGTTGCCTGATCCGTAAAGCTCATTATGAGTGCATTAGGTGCAGCGGTCACGTGACTGCCAGCTGCTCAACACACAAGTCTAACGTAGTGATTTGCGAAATGCTACGAAACTCAGCTGGCTGCGCCAGTTGCGTGTGCTTTACGGATCAGGCAACGCGTTTGAAAAGTTTCTCCCAAAAGTATTGTCAGAGTATACCATATTACGTGCGCGTGTGAAACATCAGCTTGCGCGCATAACTTGCCGAACGTGCACGCACGTTGCTGGGTTTTTTGAGTGGGTGTGGTAGCGTAATGATGTTATTTCATGCAGTTTGGGAAGGACTATACAGTTGGTTAGAATTTGCGAAGCACATGCTTTGCAGCCAAAGTTGAGATTGGAACATGCGGGTTAATACGAAGCAAAAGCTGGAATCGTACGACATTCATGCTACCACAAATCGATCATAACGCAGTTCCACCATTTTATTGTGAGTTTTTTTGGCGAATTCAAAACAATCCGTAGAATCACACATAAAAATTACGTTAATGTTTTTTTTCAAATAAATATAACAAAATGGTATGAATGAACATAAAAACTCGCTCATCGCGGCTTCGATTTGTTACACAGTATACCTACAACAACATCGTAATGAAACACACAACCCCTGAACTCTAGTGGATTAGCAAAATGGGTGCATGGTAACTATACGAAATTTAAAAATTTAAATTTTCGGGGCAAATTTCAATCCAATTATTATCGGTGATGCTCAGTAGAGAGATCAATTACGAGTCATTCGGATAACTTTTCAGAAAGAAGTCTTGGATCAATCAGATCGCAAAACTCAGCATTTCAAAACTTTGTAATGAAACACGGGGCTCTATACTTCTTTAGAATCGGCATAAAAATAGTTAAGCCTGCATGATTGATACAACAATACAATAGTCATTACACCGACCACGAGCATCCCAGCAAAACAAAAACATGGAAACGGAACAAAAAGGGTAATTTGGCGTTTCAATATTTGTTTATTGGTAAAGCTTCAGAGAAACAAATTGACGACAAAGCAGACGTGTGACTTCAAAAATTGAACTGAAAGTTTCTGATGAGCTGAAAAGCAGGAGACTAGAAAACATAGGACAGCGACACTCAACAACGGAAGAAACTCCGGCGTTATAAGATTGTAAATCAGGACGAGATTAAAACAAAATAATGTTTCCTGCCTGGACAGAACCGGTGGACAACTCGCTAATGTTTTGTAAAACTTGGAAACTCGCGAAAATAAAGACTAGATGAGAAACCAAAGAGAAACGAAAAACAAAAGACTACTCGCATGAAACAACAGAATGAAAATATCAGATCAAGAGAGATTTCAAAATGTAGTAACATAGCTCTTAGGTGTCGGAAAGGAGATCATTTCGTGTGTGAAACATTAATAAGTTCGATTAGTCGCACAGATCGTTTGAAAGGGAGCCCGGGAGCAGAAGATTAGCGACAGCAGCAAATGTTTGACACCTCAAAACGTAATACCGTCACTAAATCCTGTTCCCTAGAAAATATCACAAACTGACATTGAAAAAATTGAAATGCAACAACAAAATTATAAACAGCGATACAAAAGACACACAGAACACACCGCAAGCACACAAACGCACATCAAACCCACGAAAAAACACTGTGAAAATAAAGTAAAATGAAAACAACAACCTGACAAAAAATCATATCAATGAAAACAATATAGTTGTCTAATGTTAAAAGGTTCTGCACATCCCCCGCCCCACGATTGCTACGAACTGATGGGAAATTCAGATTCAGCGCCTATTGTAGAGTAGTTGACACAAATTGTTGACTCATTCCACTGACATAGCTGAATGCCCATGTTCAAACAACGTGCGGACGCTGTGTGTCAACCGCACTTCGTCATGTTTCTGGCCCACCGCAGCAGAAGATAAACCGTTTCGGAACCTGTTACCATTACAGTCAACGCTCGTTACATTAACTTCAAGCTAATCGGCACTCGGTATTTTCTGCCACTGCAAAAACATCGACCTAACAAAATGAAATTGGTATGGATTCGAGAACTGGTTGATTGGGAGCCAAACTGTTATTCACTGTAATAAACACGGCCGAGCTGACTGCTGTGTTACATTAACACAGTGCGTTGTGAAACATCAGCGTTGCATGAACTGCATGAAGTGTGCATGGGGCGGCATGGGCGGCTGATGGGCGGGCATCGGGGGTTTATCGTCCTCCAATTTGTAGCCCATCTGTTGCTGTTGTTGCTGTTTCATTTGTTCGTCCTGCGCTTTTTTCTCTTTTTTATGTTTCATTCGACGATTCTGGAACCAGATTTTGATCTGTCGTTCGGTGAGAAACAGTTGTTTCGACAGTTCGACACGGCGCCGTCGCGTCAGATACTTGCTGTAGTGGAACTCCTTCTCCAACTCCAACGTCTGATATCGCGTGTACGTCTGACGGCCGCGTTTCTTCTCTAAAACACACTCTTGTTTCTTACACTTTGTATATATTTATTTATTTTTTTCCAAAAAAATGACCGCTGCTAGTATATCGTAATCTCAGCTAAATGCGTGCACGCGAAAATGTACAGTAACCCTCTCGACCACGCGCGCGCTCGAAAAAAATGGGGAGGCGCACACACACATGTGCATAATATCCAGATGCCACACACAATATAAAAATAGAGAATAATAATAAAAAATAATATGTAAACATAATAAAATAACGATAACATTAATGATAATGGCCGCAGCGTGGTTATGTCCGCAAAAAAAGACCACATGTAAAATTTCGGCGAAAAAACACCCAAAAATGGATGGTCTAGCAGACAAGCAGTCGGCTACAATGTTGGGTGGGTGGCTTGGTATAACCTCATCATTGCTGGAATAAAATGGCTGTTTTTTGTGTTAAGATCGTTAATATTTTCGTTTGATGGAAATCTATCTCATGCCCACCGTGCCCTACGCCTTCACAGCGTATCATGCTGAATCGTAAATTTGGAATCCCTTCCCTTCAGCATTCGTAGTATGATGCACCGTGTGTACTGTAGTGGTTCCTAAATCTACAGTAATCCAGCATCACGAAGCCTATAGTGCAATAGTTAGTGTTTTTTCCTGACAAAAAAACAGATTTTACGACTATCATATCAGTGCATGAATGCAGATGTGCTGAAGCGCAAGTCCGTATCTAAATTCAAGGCTAGATCACGCATGGAAAACAACGCAGAAAAACCCAAGCACATTTGTCATCATCAGAATTCCCGTCATGTGTATATTGTTGTTTGTTCTTGTTAGCGTAGTTGTTTCTAATATGTCCCAGAATTTTTTTTGGGAGCGAAGCGTTTTTTGTTTCCTTGTACCGTAACCGAAAGTGCAGCAATTCAAAACTGCGACGCAAAATTTCATTGCACTTTGCACATAATTTGGACACAAAACAGCATGGCATACACAGGTACGAAATAAAAACAAATGTACTTGCAGACTGAGCCCAAATTATTATTAGGAAGTCGAGACGAGCATTGAAACCAAATAAGCTGATGAAAAAATCTAAAATATCGTAACAATATGTCAGCAAAGATTAAAAAAGCGGAAATATTTCTGGGATACTGAAAAACGAAAGCCTAAAATTATTAAAATAATTCGTGAGTTTAATTTGCGCAAATTCCGTAATCTCTTCTGTGAGCGTGACTCAGACATCAGCATGAACAAAAATGAGTTGACAAAATCCAGTAAATCCCTCCATTAATGTGAAAGTACAAAAACATGCGTAATTAAAAAATAATTCTGTAAAGCCAGAAAATTAAAGTCCGCACTGAAGCCGGAAGAGATTGTCGACGGAGAAAATATAACATAAAGCAGCAAATATAGAGCAATAAAAATAAAGTTTTATTTGACTGAACATTTCGTTGGATTGACGCTTCAAGGTGGGACTGAACTAGCACGAAAGCCATTCATAGCGATCCACAAACAGTGAGAAAATAATGAAAATGAATAAAAAAAATAATAGAACTAGCTCAACTTCAAATCAGGTAATCGAAACTTTTCAATTATGTCGCTCAAGCGAGGTTTCACGAGACACAAATCGGGGTCAACGAGTATTCTGGATAACAATCGCCCTGACGAACAAAACAAACGAAAAAAACAAGAATATAAACTGATTATTGCCTAGGGGAGAAAAAAAATATTTGAAAAACACGGTAAAAACATGAAAAAATAGCATTTTTGAAAGTCATCAACAGTTTAAGCTCATAGTTTATTTATAGAGTACCGTAGCCAGCTGACGGATACCCATAGCCGGCAAATGGGCTGGGCATATAGCCCCCAGTCGAGGTGGTCATGTAACTACTGGCCGTTTGAGGGTTGGCCATTTGGCGCTCCGCTGGAGTGGTGGTGTACATCTGATGAGCCATGCCCATGTACGAATGTTGTTGTTGTTGTTGTTGTTGTTCACACGATGTGGTTTGCTGGTGATGTTTCACGTCCGGTTTCACTTCCGACTTGATCTCCTGTTTCAGACTGCCGCCCGTCAGTGCGTACTGTCCCTGCGCGGCCATGATTTGTTGTAGCCGTTCATTGTTTTGCACGGTCTGCACGCCATAGGCGGGCAGTGCCTGCACCATCGGGGGCGGTTTACAGACCTCAATATGTCCACCCGGTCCCGGCGTCATTTCGTCGTCGGTGTGATCAGCCTCCTCAGCGGCGCGCTTTTTCTCTTTCTTGTCCTTCATGCGACGATTCTGGAACCAGATTTTGATCTGCCGATCCGTCAGATGCGTTTGCTGCGCGAGTATCTCGCGTCGTTTCTTGGTCACATAACGTCCTTCGCCGTTTGGTTGCGCGAACACGCCTTCGAGGACCGCGGTTTGAAATCGGTGGTACGTCTGACGGCCTTTCTTGCGGTCGCCCAGGGCTGTAAACGACACGATGGGCGGTCTCAACAAGTCTTTCACTAATTCACTCATTTTGTACCTAGATCGTGCGGAGGTATAGCGCGCGCACGTTGGCAACAACAACAACAACACACGGAAGGAAACGTTACACGTGGGCTTATTGCAAAGTGGTTGACACTCCGCGACCGTGTTCTGTATCGACCACTCTGCAACTCCACGGTCCAGAAATGAAAACTACGATAAGCTAAAAATATAGATATCAAGAAGTTCTAAAATGCTTGCCGACTCTCTTTCTAGACAAGTCCTGTCCTGTGAACGTTTGTGTGTGTGCTGCTACATGAGGATAGGATAGAGGGAATAATAACAAAAAATATGCATCAAAACACAAAAATACAGATGAATGAAACATCAGGTTTATCATATTACTATTTGTCGATAATTTCATGCACGCTGGCGCAAACATCACAAAAGTGCAGAAATGTGACATCAATCGTCAGTGTAATGTATATTTCAACCCCCGTCATTTGTAACCAACCGCAAGTCGGTGTTTACGCATATTCATCTTTGTAAGCTGTCGGCGTAGTCAGTTTTTCGAACATTCCTCATTCATATTCGTTTTCGTATATCTGTACCGCAACTTGTGTGTCTATCGATGAGATGTGCCCATTACTCAAGCGATTAAGGCTGGTGTGGCTACGAAGCACTAAGTAAACCGACGAAATTAGTGACTATCTTCCTAGTTCTTAACGCGCGTCCCTTTGTGCGTTGCCGCAACGTGTGCACGCGGCGACTGCGCACTTGGCCGGACCGGATATATCAATCAGTTAATCCTGAATGTTCAAGGGCGACCACATTCATACGCACCACACTTTCCTTGATGGATCAGGCGAATTGAAGATCTTCAAAGTCATAAATACTGTATATTAGGTGTGTGTCGGGTGTCACTAAGCAAACCATAAATACACACGTTCATCTGGCCCGTGTACATATACATGTGTGCACATTACAGTAGTCAGATCAAAGGCAAGGATGCCGCCTGTACACACACGCACGCAAAACAACGAAAGACGCACAACGACAAGTTGCATTGATATATGACCGGTCACGGGTGGACTGCGGCAAAGATGGGACAAGAATGCGGGACTCACCCGAATTGGAATCCCAAAAACTCGAGAATTCGAAAAGTTTCCTTTAGTTTTGTCGCAGAAATCGGCGTCAACAAGCGAATTCTGATTTGAACCTGATAAACAGGGTACTAATCAGTCCCATACCGCGCCCCATGTGTTTTTGTGTTCGGTGTCAGTATGCCTCGGCCGCTTTATGACGTTCAACCCCACCCACGTGTTTATCATGCACCAAGATCGATTCCTTCTTCCATCAGACTGTCGGGCGGAAAACATGAGCAGATCATGTATGTACTTTGTGTGCCATCGCGTTTGGAAATCGTCCACACAACCGTGTTTTTTTGAGCATGATAACGAAACGGACTTGAGAAACGAACGAAACTGCAAACCTAAGCTTTGACAGTGAATTCCCCCAAAATCGGGTCAGCAGAAGTCAGCCACGCTCGCACAAAGTGATCTCGAAATTGCCCATCCCCGCGTACGTAACGGGCGGCCGTAGATAATATTTTCACGTCAAATGTAATTCACTGGAAATGTGCTACCCTTCTGGCGCCCAGGCCGGGTTTCTATTTTACGAGCGAATTCCGGCGGCCGTTATCCGTCTTGGCGCATGCACAAATGGTCACCATTATCACGTTCGTTAACGAGCCACTACGCGCGCGTCTCTAAAGTGGATCGGGTCGGCTTGGATCAAAAAGCTGGCTGGCAGGAATTACGCGCGTGCGCGTGCCACGCCCGCCCTCTCAAAATAAACGCAGATGTAACGCGGTAAGGCGCGAAAATGAGTCGCAAAAAAAACAACAATATATGCGACTACGACGGTACCAAAGGCGGCATCCACCAAAGACGCTCTGCGCCATTCTTATGGAGGCGACTGTAAAAAGTCGTAATAAGCAAAATTGGCTGCGGGCGCTCTGGCTCTACGCGCGGGACAATTCTAAATCATGCCATAATTCATTCTCTAAATTTCACCGCACTCCGCGTTGCGCCGCTGCTTGCTGTGGTGGAAGCAGCACGCGATGATGTGGTTTGCGCCTTCTTGTACATCACCACAGTCTATCCTCTTTATAGTGGACCCCATATACTGACCGAAAAGCAGTTCGGGATGCGTTCGCGCTGACGACGGTCTGGTGCACCGCGCCAATACGTGACATCGAGACGAAACGTGCCATTAAAACTATTGGTCACAAATTCCCAAATACGCCATTGATGCACAAGTGAAGATGCTTTGTGGTATAGTGACAAAATTGACAAATTGTTGTACTTCACCATCAAGTGGCTGCTCTGTATTCTGCCAGATCCCTGGATGGGCTTATATTTTTTGAATATTTCTCGCGCGTTTGGTTTGGTTTTTTCCAGCCGCACATGAAGCAGACACACACACACATACAAGCCAGCCAGCCGCAGACCTGAATCACCCAACGCAACTGTTGTGAGCAATAAGAAAGGCCCGGAATTGCTTCATATATGCCGTCGTCGCGTGCATACACATTGACGCACAGATGTGAATTTCAAATTTCTTATCTCAATTGGTTTCTTGTGTACAGCCAGCCCCAAGCCAACGCACACAGCACGCCGTTCAAGGGCGGATCCAGGGGGCGCACAGGGGTCACGCTCCCCCTTCGGTCAGATTGGCCACTGAAGGGGGCACCGATTCGGAAGGAAGGAGACAAATGAACCCCTAGATCGCAGTATGTACTTTCACTCTGGTACACTTCGAAAGTCCAAAAAAATCGCGGTGCTTCGCGCATCAGATACACAACTTGTAATGAAATTTTGGGATCGCGTGGGGAAAAAGTGCTAACATTCCGCGCGCTACGCGCGCATGGTCACATTTCTGCATAGAATTTAGTGGGAAACGCCAAACAAGCACTAGATAGAAATGGCTTTTCAAGAAGGGAACAAGCACAGTATAAAAATGACTTTTTGTATTTGGCTACTCCCCTTGGCCAAAAGCTGGATCCGCCACTGGCACAGTTCTATATTAGCATAGATATGACGTGATGCACTACATACTATAGTACACGCAAACTACAGTAATACCAACCACCCTTTCTGTAATGCAAAGCTGGCAGCATAGTGTGCCGAAGCCCACTCCGCCGCATTCCCGTATTGATATCGAACATGCTCGGGGTGCTGGTATACGTCGCAGAGTGATTGAAATATTACAAATCTCCTTATGTGAGAGTTTTCGGTTGTCTTGTGGTGATCCGACTAAGATCAGAACCTGTATGTACCTATACATGTAGGTATGTATAGGTGCCATACCAGGCGGCAGCGCAGGAACAAAGCGCGACACCACGCCAAAACCAGCGCCTTTGAACTGTACCGCCCCGTTTTGAACGACCGGTTGTAAATTAGGCGACACTAATGTTGCCACGTCACACACACACACACACGCAACGCAGCCTGGATCACTGGGTGCAACTTGGACATTGGGTTGAATAGACGAGTGTGTGTCAACGTTGAATACGTTTGATGATCATCAGTAGTGTTCTGCGACAGATCTGACCCTGATCCATCAAGGGAAAGCGTTTTACCGACAAATTCATCCAATTGTCCACCCCGTGGAAAAGTCAAAGCCAAAGCCGAACTACTGCAGACACAGGCCGGTATGAAAACTTGGTGATCGACTCGGATCGGAGCTGTAGCGGTCACGTGACTTTACATACAACGTTCAATGGCCGCATATTTTTCGAATTTACGAACGGTTATCATGATTGTGACCTGTGTAAAAAGCAAACTTGCATTATTTGATTGGTCGCAATTTGTGTCAGTCAACACACTAAATCGATCTCGAGCTCTAAGCATTTTATGTATCTCAATCAAAAAAATCTCCGCGACCAAGACCGAGACCAATCCGACCACCAAGTTTTCATTCAGGGCCTATCAGCCAGCGGCAGTATAGGAACTGGAAACGATACCATCATCCGCTGTCGTTTAGCTCCGTTTTCATTGGCCTTAATCGACCCTAAACGCACCCACACACACACACGCGATGGTGCGCGCACAAGAGGCATCCGCATCCAAAAAGGACCACCCGCCCGCCTCAAGTAAGTTTCGAAAGTGATCCAATAGGATCTTAATTCGACGACCGGCCATACTGCATGAAGTGGACCATTATAGTAAAGATGCTTCGTTCACTGCGCCTGCCTGCCTGGCTGGCTGGTGGAGAGCAATCACGCAAACTCAAATTGAACCGATGACGACTATACAGTATGCTGCACCAGACCATATACCGTAACCTCACGACCTCGCCGCATGAATAGTAAAGCACGATGTGCTGGAACACCAAGCCCGACGGATATATAAGCTAGTATAGCTATATACATACGTAAGAACGTGCATATAGCATGCTACAGTCTATCCTCTTTATACTGGGTCATGATTGCGACCCGCCCTCTATGGTCAGTCATATGGACAGAGTGCCAACTACATGGGAGCCTAACGACAAATTGGGAGCGAAAAAATATGCATATGGTTGGAACATTTTACGAATTTATTGTTTCACTACAGTGAGGTTCCACTGTAAAATACATCGTGCTAGCGTGTGCGCAAGTCGTATACCGGGTTACTGTAGCCCGTACGGGTCTAATGCCTCGTAGGCCAAAAGGCCAACACCGGTGTCTATAAATTATCACACAACGGGACTTGGCGCGGCACAATTAGCGTTTTATGACCGGGGCAACCACCTGCCTTATTGATCGGGTCCGTGGTCCCAAGATGATCATTAACAGCTGCTCTCCGCTATTTATTACTACACCCCGCGCTCGCTTTTACGGACACCAGAAATGATTAAGAATATTTTATAATATGTCCCCCTTTCTGTACACATATATATCATGACAGCAACAGTTTCAATCAAAAATATTGACAACGATTTTCTAATTTGTGGGAAAGTGTTCAAAATTAGTCGTCGGCCGGTCGGGGTCGTTAAATGCCCTGGTCTGAGACCGGTAGTCGTGTGACTTGGCCTTGCTCTCGGCGGCTTCGACTAAGACAATCACCTTGCTCTCGTGTTGATGGTTTTTGTGTCCGCCCGCGCGAAGCTTTCTTGTATCCTATTACCCTATGGTCCGATTGCTGATCCGACACAAATTGGCCGCCACTTGTGGCCTTGACTTATCAGATAGAGGGACTAATATTTCGGTGCAAAAACAACGAAAATCCTCAACCACGCTAGGAATATGGGAACACATCTCTCTTGTCATTGCTGTCCGCATATTATTTACATTTGTCTTTTTCTCGCTTCACGCACCACATACGCATTCGATTTGACGCGTAGGGTATGTATGTGTACGTGTACGTGTACCTGTTTTTTTCAAACCACCCTTCCCTCCCCTCGCCTATAATAATATTCCCATCCCACACCATCTGTGCGTGCGCTATGAGCTCGTTGTGTTACCGTAACCCAAACCAACCCAAAGAGCAAGCAAGTTCATATCACTGGTTCTGCGTTGTGTTGTGTTGTGTTACTGTGTGCGCGAAAGGTACGTATCTACAGTGGGGAAAGTACATAATTGATATACCGTAAACTATTGGTGTGAACCGATAAATCAAGGGCATTATTATTGCCGAAAAATACATGCTTGAACATTGTGTGTGTGGAGCAGAACAAAGTTTGCCCGCGCGCCGCAGCGCAGCACGTGTATAATCATAGAGCACAGCGCATAACTACTGTTGGCGCTTGAAAGAGCCCGTATTCGCTAAACAGATTGCGCTTGAGCTTGTGCAAAGTTTATTCACACCACCACGGTGAATCGCTGGCTTGAAACTGGTGACTTTCAAACAGTTGAGCGCAACTGCAACCGCGAAACGATGGATAAAATGTCGGCGAGCGGCAAAGCACGAATACAAAGCGCACATCAATATGTCGTATTACGGTATTGTAACGCACGACCAACAAACCGGGCGCGCACGCATTGAATATAAAGTATGGTGTTTCACAAAATGTACACAACAAAAACGAAAAAAAATGATTAGGGACACCGCGCCAACACACAAAATATCATCCGACACGGATGTTTTGCACATGTATAGGTTACATTAGGTATGGTGTAGGGATTGAAAGCATCTCGACATTTTGAACGCGTAGCGTAGGGGTTACTGTACATTTATGTATAGATGGCACTCCGCACACAGGACAGGACCTGAGACCGACTAGTATTGAGGCCGGATAGCACTTGTTCTGATGTCATTTGTGGTTGTTTGCCAAACTGCACAGCTACATAGCCCCGATTGTAACGAACCGACTACGCATATACCCTCAACCAGGTGGTTATAAACTGACGTGAAACATCAACATCTTGGAGAAGAAATTTCGATTTGGGCTCAGGCTAAGGCTCACTGTGCATCAATTAGTTGATGTTTCACGCCTGACTACGGATTAGACTGTCAAGCCAATAACGAGAGGGGGTTGTAGACAGAAGTTTTGCGTCACAAAACAAATTCTTCCGAAGCAGAAGCAGCAATTGATAAAACGGGGTTGGTTGTGGATTTGTTTGACATTGAAGATTATCCCTTCACCAAAGTTAAATACGATAACGTACAAAGCCGGGGTAAGAGAAAATATATACAATTGTCTAAGATGGTTCTGACACTAACAACGAGAAAGAAAATATCAAAGTGGACTACCAACCTCCGGGCCGTCCCATCCAGGGTCCATAGCCGAACATGGCACCATAGGCACCGTAGGGGTTCATGTAATTGTAGCCGGCAGCTGCTGCTGGCAGGTAGCTGAAACATTAGACCGATTCGTTGGTGTGTGTGGAAACGCCAGTCCGTCAGACAGAGCAAGCGCCCGGGCTTTGGGGTTGCTTCACCGCTTCAACCAACCAGATCATCGTCGGTATTCCGCGACATTTCAAGCCCGGAAGTTTAGGCCAGACCTTTTCAGACCCAGTTTTTCAGGCCCGGCCAATTCAGGCCCAGCATATTTGACCCATTTATAGGCTAAGGCTTAAGCTCCAGCCGGGTCTGAACCTGTGCCCCGGGACAATAATCGTCACTGCAATTGAGCCACATCGTCACGCGACCGCAACAACGTTTTGGGCTCGGCCAGGCAGAATCGGACTGCCCCGGAAGAAAAACAATTTAATCGTCAGTGCAATTGAGCCGGATCGTCACGCGACCGTCACAAAGATTGTGTCGGCCAGATATGTGGACTGCGGAGACATTGAAAAAACCTATGTCCAATGTCCGCAACCGCACCTATTGGTACAGTACCTGGCCGCAGGTACAGTGCGGCCACCAAGGTTAGACGCGGTTGCGGACATTTCACTAGTTTTTTTCAATGTCCGCAGTCCGTAGTCCGCTCCGAGTCCTTTTTCGGAAAAAATAAGCAAAATTCAGCTCACCCGTACTGTGAGTAAGCGGCCGCTTGCTGGTACGCGAGCATGTCCTGAAATGAGCAAAGTTTGAGGCGTGAACTTGACAACATCTGCAAATCGAAGTAGATACAGAAACGAAGATATGGATTCTGGATTCTCGCTGGGATCGTGACTCGCGCGTGGTCATCTGCTCCTTTCCAGAAATACACCAACAAGAGTTGAATATCACCCAAAATGCGTGAATGAAGCTAAATAGATTATTCTGTCCCGGGAGCCCCGAGGACATCAGAAAAAGCTACATACATCACCTGCAGGACCTGTGTACATAAATTGGTGACAACGGTTGCGGGATCACAAGTCACTATGATGTACTCGATTTGGTTTTGGGTGTGTTGAGGTTGAGACATCAGGCTAGTACTGTATACATATATATTGATGCTATACAATAGGTCTTGATCAATGGATAGTCCCATGATTTCAATAACTTTGCCTCCCAATGGTCCAACTACCAGTTCATGAGACGGTGTTACGGTTGCATGTGTTTCGAAAACAAAAAAATAGAAATTGGACGTGCTAGTGCATGGTCGATTTCTCTTCTTTTTACCTTCAAAATGTTTCGAAACACGTCGAACCGTAAAATGCGTCTCATGAGCTCGTGGTCAGACTGTACAGTATGTACTTACGGCCGATGTTCCGGACGAGCCGACCTCCGGCATTGCGCTGGCAGCCGACAAAGCCGTACTTGCAGCCCCGGCATTCAGTCCCGCCGTGTCACTGAGTATGGACAGATGGTGCAGAGGGTTGCTGATGCCGGCGGCGGCCGCCGAGTAGAGACCGGCCGCTGCCGACGCTGCACTCGTGTCGCCTGAACGGGCAAGGTGAGGGGATACAGTCGCGGATGTTTATAGTGACCCACCACTATGATATGGTGAACTGTCTTCACCTGTGACCGACAGTTTGGTGACCAGTTTATGACGCTACCCCCACTATAATGAACATTTTAGTGTACAGTAGATCGAACATTACCTTTTAGCGGTACCAACATGTTCTCAAACTTGTCCCAAATGGTATACAACGTACAGTAGCGCAGGCTTAGGCAACGGGCACAGGTTCATGTTTAGGCGTATTCCAAGCCCAAAAATAAAGGCGATCCTGAGCCCAAACCACCGCCAGGAACAAACTTTCACTTGTCACGTCACTATAACGAAAGTTGGATGCAACATTTGGCAATTTACGCGTTGAAATAGTGAGTGTGCTGCTTTTGTGCAAATCAAAAATTCCTCCACAACCAAATCGGGTATCAATATTGCCGTCCGATTGCAGTAAAAAACCACTCGAGCCTTCTCGGAACCCCAGTCATCTCCATTTCAACACTGTATGTACCTGTTGACGGCACTCCACCGACAGATGCGCCCAATTGAACACCATTGCCGCCCGCTTTGAACTCGTGCCCACCAAGTAGAGAGGTGTCGTAGGCTGCAACAAACAAGGGATGCATGTGGGTGAACTGTACAGATCGTGCGCTAGGAATGAATTCAGAATTGGGCAATTAGCATCCTTCTTGGCCATGATCGATTCAGGCCCGAGGAAATTAAATCATTTTCGAGGCGGATTGTTTACAGGACAGGAACAGGACACGGACAGATAAACTATAGGTAAATTTATGGACCCAGTGCCTTATGGTTCAGTGCCCAGGCGGGCCCAAACTGTTCGGGCTCGAAACCTTGGCCTCGAATTTGAGTCGCGGGACGAAAGAGTTTCAATTTTCCCATCATATAATGTGAGTAAGGTACTATTTACGTAATCACAAACTTCCTGCGGGCATTTGGGGTGGTATTTTTCTGTAGTGGTTAGGCCAGGGCCTATAGGTACGCAGTTTGAGCAAGAGATTGTGCCCAGCCTAAACAAAGCCTGAAAGACTTGTTTCGACAGTGTACTGCACGGACCTAAGCGGTTACGTTAACTAACATTCTAGAACCTGGGAAACTGAAGGAAGTTCATGTGCCGAGGCCTGGATGCGTCGAACCTAATACACTTCAAATGCAATTAAACGGCTTATGGTACTGTCGTCAACACGGATATCGTCAACTCTTGTCATCAACAAATGTCATGCATTAATGTTTCACGTTCATTTCGGGCTGCTAGAGTTGATGAACAGAGTTTCTAACTTTGAGCTGACGACTGTATACCATAAGCTCGATATGCTTATGCATGTACAAGAGCTGCATTCACACGACTGGGTTGTTCGCGCGACGTGTGATAGAACGCTGCGGAATTCGCCTCTGCGCACTGCGTGATGAAAGATGGAGATGTCAAATAAAGCTATCGGAGGAAGACTTCAGTCGGAGTGTGAAAAACTTGAATATTATAATCGATGATGGTGTACTGTTCATACCAATGTTGAAAATGGGAAATAATGTCACTCGCTTCACAAAAATCCACCAACATCAACGCCACCAACAGTGAGCCAGTTCCACATGGTGGAAAAAAAGCATTTTTTGGCCTAAAATCTAAATCCGACTTCCAGCTAGCCACTGCCATTTCTGGAACGATGCGAATTCCGAAACGGCGCCATCGAATCTATGGGGCATTTGAAAATCGGTCATTTCGCCGGCGGTCGGACGGCGGTCTTATTTCGTATTGACCGATTATTTTTACGAGAGCTCGTTCGATGCATACAGGCAACCAGTGCTATGTGGACTGATGGTTATACATACCTATGCACAGTACATGTATACATACATATATGCAACTATGCTTATACATGCGAACGCTGCTGCTGTTTGGCTTGTATGGCTGCGTCATCGGATTTATTCTATTGCCACTATAAAATCGAGAAGAACGCAAAATCACTTCGGCTGCTGGCTGCGGGCCGGCTCTCTCGCTCGCTTGTGGGTCTTTTTTGGAAATGAAATTAGAAAAACGCGAAACAAGAAGCGCGAAACTGTAAGTCGAGAGAGAAAGGACATTATAGCGGCGATGGAGAACCTGTGATGACACGTCCCACACCACTGTTGTGTCAGTGTACCTTTATACGGTTTGGCGGCCTGTGCACACCTTTGGCGTGGTAACGAACCGTAAAAATTATGCTCCTGTGTCGCGGGCAATATACCTTCGGTCGGTGTGTTTGGGTTATAAACGTAAAATTTTATTGGAGATAAACGATAATCGAACATGCCGTATCATGTGCGGTGTTTGCTTTTACGGCGCACTGACTGGCGTATATTGGAATTGCATTTCTACAGTTTCAGAAATAACCAACAAACGCAAACATAAAAATTATGCCATATCCAACGTATGCCAAGACGCGCGCGTGTACAGTAACGTAACACGATGGCGCAGTACAAAAGGAACAAAAATGATCCATAAAGAGAGAGAGAGCGCGCGCATGCTGGCTGGCTGGTAGAGTGAAAACATCTAATAAAACAACGATTTTCGCCCGCATGTCTGTGTACATGCGCTCATTTTGCCTTATAGGTTAATAAAAGCAAGTACTGGTCATATCGTCTACGAAATGATATGATCGGTCATTATGTAGGTATGGAGGGGGGCTACACAACGATGACCAAATGGGGTCTTCTTACCTCCGAAAGGGGCTCCGGCCCCGGTTGAAGTCGAACTCTGTGTGGATGCGCCAGTTTGCGCTTGCTGCTGTTGTTGTTGTTGCTGTTGCTGTTGTTGCTGACCACTTGCACTCATAATTGCACAATGACAATGAAATTGGGCCGATTTAACGATCGCACATACACACACGCGCGACGACGGTGTTTTATGATTATGACACGACTATACTAACATTCAGTGCTGCGTTGAGCCCCCCGGGTGAATGATGTTGTAAAAATAATGTTTATTATTTGAGATGGCGGTTGGTTATTCGCTGGCTGGTGTCAAGTTCGCGAATATAAAATGTATGAGAGCTGATAAATAACGCCACACCGCGGTGTTTCTGGATATTATATTGCCCGTTGTTCGCAATGGGTATGATGTAACGCGACACAAAGTTGGTTGGTTACCGATATCGTCAACTTGAATACGGCCGATAGCGGTTATGGGTTCAGTCAATATAGATGGCGATGAATAAAGAAACACAGACGAGCATTATGATATTGAAGAATGGCCCTGTACATGTGCGCGCGTGCAGCCAACCGCCGACCGCGTTACCGTAACCCTCTCGCACGCTGATTGGCTGCTGCCTTGTGTGTGTGCGCGCGGGCGCATTTGGCATCCAACACACACACGCGCGCTGCTGTGGCGGACTGGGCTGAAAGCTGAAGCTTATACGTTGTGGCTTACATTTTTGGTCTTGTACATGTAGAAGTCGTATACATTCCGGTGGAAAGTAATGTGTACAAAACTGGATAAATTCGAGACAGTAAAACTTGCAGGAAACACGGTATCAAAAATGAAATGGTAAGGAAATTGAATCGGTTTCTAGTGCGAGTCGAGATACGCAGTGAAACATGTTAATGAGTAGCAAAACATGCCAAGACAAGAATATAGTAAAAGTCATAAATTTGGCCAAATAATGTTTTGTACCAAATGTTCTTTGTTTGGTGCCATAACTTGTGTCCGAAACTATGTACAACTTTCACTGCGTCACTTTTGTGCATCATTCTCAATTTTCATGTTCACTTTTCCCACGCGTCGAATAAATACGTGTCAGAGCCATTTCCAGCCAATTACGGTCGCATGAATGTACACGAATATGATGGTATTCACTCATTCGATAATTGCGAATTATTCAAAATTGCCATCACTTTGGTGGTCGCACTCGGCGTTTTGTTCACTTTGTGCGGCAAATAACTACATACAGTACATATACCATAATCCCTAGCAGGCGGCATCGCCTTTTGTAGTTCGGGCGCATTCCACAACAACCAACCGCCGAACTTTGCATGCTGATTATTTTTGTACGATTCGGGCCCTCTGTATTCGGTTTGAAACACGCAGTTTTGTGACGAAATTTCCCTTTTCCATTATATCCCAAATGCTGTGTGCCAATATAATTTTGTCTCAGGAATTCAGAAAACGTGCTGCCTGCACGGTTGCATGCGTGCTCCGCGCGCACTGTTTGTGGTGTGGGAAGCAAAACTTGTTTCTTGTACCTCTGTATATGACGGGTTTTGTGCTTTGGTTTTTTTCCAACGAAATGTCCAGGTGACAAAATGGAACACGTTTTTTTGTTTCGGGGGGAATTTCTCATGAGAAATGACGGACAGATGGTTTACATTTATTTAGGTGTTTGTTGTGTCTGCACGCGTGTGTGCAAATGGTGATTCGGTTATTTGCGTGCGAAAAAGACAGATTATAACTTGTTTCCATGTATCACATATCACTCGAAGCGTTTTGCTTATTTTCTAAATTCCGGTTACGGTAGCCAGCCGTGCATAATGCAATTTTGATTCAGCAGCCCGCAAGAAAGCTATACAGCAGTTGGTCAACGTTGTTGTTGAATACTGGCTTTCATTGGAGGCTTCCCAACCAAGCAACCCAGCTAGGTATTGCGTGGCGAGTGAACCAAGCGAAAGCAATTTGAATTGGCACATAAAAATATCAAAACAAAATGGGCTGTGACTTTTTGCGCCGCGCTTTGCGCTTGTGTTCTCTTGTAGGGTGTCGTCGTGGCTGTGGGGCCTTTCGAATTCGTCGTTTGTTTGTGCGATTTGGGCGCAAATGGCATCGGCTAATAAATCAATCGCAATCATGTTCCAAACACACCAAACAACACCAAAGACACACATACGCTCGTAAAATATACCATTCACCCCGAAACAGTGGCAATACATACCGAGTCAAATCTCAGAATCCCATTAAATGGCTGGTTGTTGCTGTCTGCTTCTGCTGACAGACGCAGCCTCGATGAGGTACCATCAATGGATTCAAAGAAAAGAGAAAGTTCTGGTAAACGATGTAGTCGTACCCAATAACGAGAAGAAAGACGAAAGCAACATTATGTATACCGGGTCAGAGCAAAGAGAAGCACTGCCTCAGTTTCTCAACGTTTTTGGTCGAGTTTTCGTGTCAGAATATTTGAAAAATACAGTAATCCGTTGTTGACAGTGCGGTACAGTACAGCAAAGTGACCGTAACCAGCAATACGCAACATGCAACAGTGGGATTGGGATTTGTACAAATATACCTACTGTACATGTGCTATGAAATTTGACATCTGAATAAGGTTTTTCTGCCAGTTTCCTGACCACTGTCCACAATACAACTCTGCGGTGTGCACATTGTTGGTTGTAAAGGCTGGCTGGGGGCGTTACCGGTCGCGACAATTTGCGACCGCTGGCTGTTTTGGGTGACACATTTACGGGTGCCGCTTCTGTGTCACTGCTGATGATGAACATTTTATGACCGTCCGGCGGTGCTACTGATTTGTGACTTCGGCCTTGTTATGTAGGGACCACCCTGCCCAAGACCAAACTCACGCACAGAAAGAGAAAGGATGTTGGATATGGGAAAGTTTGAAGAGCGTTGCTCTCTTTCGTTTGGTGTCGTATTATATGGCCGGCCCGCGATCACATCTCCAGCCAGCGCACAGAAGGCAAGGCACATTACATATAGTAGTTATTATGATTGGTTTTATTGGCTTTTATGACCGCGGCCACCCCAGTCTCCACCGCCCAAACAAGAATAATGCAGGCATAGAGAAATCGAAAAACTGGAGCGCGCCCGGTGAACGGCCGCAGTTTACAAGCGACTGGGGAATACATGCAGGATACAGGATAGCCAATGTCATAATTGGCCCTGGCCCTGTTGCTGCTGCAAAGCTCAAAGATTGCGCAGATGCATAGGCGCTGTTGATTCATAAACACTTGAAACAGCCAGGATTACGGTAAAGGATTCTTCATGGAGATGCACATGTTACGTAGACCTCTGGTTGGGTTGGACAAGCGCGCCTCTGAAGTGTACCTATACCTACACTGATATGTCTCCGAGATCAAAGCAACTGAGCACTGCAGCAGGGAAGGGAAAGAAGTATATGAAACGTTGAGACTTGCAGCCTGGCCGGCCAGTGCGGGCGATCGCAGAAAAACGATATGAAACATCAAGACGATGGAACATACCGTCCGATCATCATGTCGTAATCCTGATCGATATATCGAGCTCGATGCTGGACGGCGCGTCATATGGGGACGGTACTTGTGCAAGTACTAAGCAGCTCGCTCGTACGCTGCGGGGCCTCGGGGACCCACACTCGCTAAATCTGATCCCGACTCCATGAAACTCGAACGCCAGCCGCCATTGATGGATCCAAGTCGATCGCGGTTTGTCGCCGACGAATGTGCGCCGTTGACTCATTCGCAGTTGGCCTGATCACAATATTGATCGCCGCACCGGATCGCTGTTTGAGCAACTGTCGAATTCGCGACAAAATTCTTATTCACTCTCGACAAACTGACATCGACACAAACGTGGCACCATAACTGAATACCGACCAACATGGACACACAAACACAACACAACCCAACCCGTGTATGTGTGTGTGTGTGTGTGTGTGTGTGTGTGATAATGTAGCACATGAATGTAATGTGTGGTCATTTCGAATGGGCCTACATGGCCAGCCAGAATGCACCTTGTGCATCGATATGTGTCGTCGTTAGAAAGTGGCCATTTTTGTTACGACTCGTGTGTGTCCGCGTGTCTCGATGTGTACAACCGCAAACATGTGCACCATAAAACAACAAAGCCGCAATACCCATAAACACACGCAGCCCATCGGCACAAGCAACAACAACGAATGTAATGCAATTGATTCCGCCGGCCTCATGTATATACATACAATATAGAGACATTACAGTTTGTCTTGTCAATTATGTGCACTTACACTTTATGGTCATGACGGCCCGCCTGCTTAATGCCAACAACTCCACGATTCCGTGCGCACTGTTTTTCTTTCTTTATTATCACGGCGCCACGAGTGCAACCAAGCGCACCGAATCTGGTCTGTGGTGCACCTTCAAGGGATGAGGTGCTTTGTGGCTCCAATCGAAGAGTGTCTGCCAGCTGCTTCTGTAGTTGTTTTACAAGCCAAATATACCATGTCGTAAACCCATTAAGATATTCCAACACGAGGTTCAACGGTTGAAGGCAGATTATGTGCGCTTCAACCCCACAGTCAACCCTCCACATTGTGAATCTGGAGTGCATCCCTGAATATGGTTTCGGTATCAGACTCGTGGGGTAAAGCTAACAAAAGGCCAAGGGAAAGTAGTTGCATAGCAGCACTTATAAAAAGTATGCTTATCAAAAAATGCACAATAATGGCAACAACACCACGAAGCATCATCAACACCACCAGCACCACAATACGTCCACGAACTTGACACGGTGTGTGCACACACATCTTTCCGTTTTACAGTTTTCAACTGCGATGTCGCTTGGCATTATTTACGATACGACCACAAGAGGGCACTTTCGGCGCGCGCAAATTACGATTTGTCATTAAGAAAACATCACTGTTTGCTGCGCTATACAGGAGGCTGCTGGAACGACGATGCTTATGCGCTTGTGTTTGGCTATAAACGGCCGTGTAATGTGCGCATATGGTATACATACTGTACGTAGTACCTTATGTATCCCCTGTAGTGCGCGTGCATGCCACAAAGTGCAACTTTGAAACCAACCAGCCCGGGCATAGGCAAGCAGCTGCGCGGTCATAAAACTGACTCACAAACGCTGAGACGAGGGCAGGTAAATTTTAATGATGATGATTTCACGAATCTTATGATGTTGGTACTTGACACGCAGGCAGGCGGCGCAAACGCGTAAAAGGCGCGCGCATCACACAGTCCTTATGAAGCATAAAATCATTTAACGAGCCATTTTGCGATCAGGCAGGGGGTGGAGCACTGCTGGGGGCCCATGCATAAAGCACGGAGAAAAACGGCTGCCCGCCATGCAAACAGAGAACAGTTTCGTAAAACAACAATTATTTGAAGTTGTAAACATTATTGTTTCCAAATGTGTGATTTGGATTGGAAGCAGATGGCATTTCTCGACCAAATGAACGTACACAGGATATTTTTGACATGAGGCTGCTATCGGAAAACTATGATTTGGGGATTGGCATGGTAGGAATAAATCTCCGATACTTATACATATAATATTATATTATTTATTCATCTCATAGCACCATATCCAATATACCTCATATGACCAAAACGCAGTATCAGTCAGTTACAGTACCTCACTCAGCGCGCAATATCAGTGAGGCAATTGTATTAGCGATAATATCCATAATATAAATATCGACGCTGATGCCGAACTGTGACCTCATTTTGTCACATGCGCGGATGCTCGACGTGAGGCTGGATATTGGGTACCCATCTACGGACAAAGTGCTGCTGATATAGCATTCCAGCCCAATAAATTGAAACATCACCATGGATAAGATAGGATATCGATTTGGCACGATAGATTTTACGATTATGAGACAATCACGCAATCGGGTGTGGAAACAATTCACCTTCATTGATTTATGGGTACGCAGAAAAGGCGTGTGAAGTTGAACCGAGTACTGCACCCAACAAACATGATACATTGCACAACGTCGTGTACCTCAAGATTCTAAGGTCTGTGACCGAAACAATGTAAAAATACCATTGGTGTGATTGCGTGGTTTCCGCTTATCTTTCGCGCCTCGCATGTTCAAGGCCGGTGCGTGCGTGTTGTGTTCCGTCGTGAGGAAAAAACAGGCAACGAAATCACATCGGGGTACGGCACAATGGGTGATATTTTCGAAACGGTGTAAAGGTCAGTTGGGTGTAAAGGTCGGTGGAAAGCTCGGTCGACAGCTCAGTGTCATAGACCTCGGTGTAAACTTGAAACATTCCACGTTAATAACAGGCAATGTTTCACGTTTACACCGAGCTACGCCGACCGAGCTTTCGACCGAACTTTACACCGACCTTTACGCCCAACTGACCTTTACACCGTTTCGAAAATTCCACCCAATGTGTGACGGGCATGCAGTTACCGTACACCTACTTCTTCAAAAGGAATTGTTGTTTCTTCTGGTGCCATGAAAGCACAACAAAAAAACAGAAGTGAGAAAATGTGTACAAAACGATGATTCCAAAAAATGAGCGAAAAATGCTCAACAACATCATCGTCATCAACAACAACGACAGCTATGCGGCAGGATTGAGTCACAAACAGCGATGAGCCCTCAGCCAGCGTATAGGCCTAAATGGGTGCGCACCTAGAGTGTGTCGAGTGATCCTAAATAGCCACCCGTTAGCGCACAAATAGATAGCCAAAGGGCGGCACAAGTGTTGCAGCAGCGCGTGCTCTGTGCAGTGCTGGATATATTATAACGGCTGAAAACAAAAGACGCATTAACGTCGGCTATCGGGCGCGGGAACAGTCAATTTGGCATTTGAAATGCGGTAATAATTTTGGCTCGCGCACATCGCGCGCGAATCTTTAGCTGCTCAAAGTGTGAATATGAATAGCAATAATGAACGCAGTGTACATTATACGAAACAAGCGCCATGTGTATATACATACATATACAGCGCAAGTGTGTGTGTTAATGTAGCGATGTTGCGGGCTTGCGTATTGCGTTGAGGCCGTTTCCAGCGGCAAATTGCTACCCATTTATGCCCACAAAAACGTCGGCCACGCGAGCGTGTGTGTGTGCTGCTGCTGCACTTCAAAGCCAAGTTGCCGCCACACTTGTTTGAGTGTTTTGTGATCACATAAATTATACGCCTGTACAACGCAAACGCACTGTACACAGTGCACGTGTGGAGGTATACATTACAGTGTGCGCAGAGTGTTCCCCGGCTGCCCCAAACGGTACACGCGTCCATCAGTCAATGTCGTTAAACGCGCGTGGATTAGATGCATGATGTACATGACAAGTCGATTATGTACATGTAACTGTCATGCCATGCGTTTTTTTGCTGACATCCGTGTTATTCTTGTTGTTGCGATTCATGTGCGCAAAAATGCGATTATGGGATATTCTGTGATGATAAACAGAAGGTGCATCTCAGTGGAATACGCGTGTAAGTAACTGAGGGGTGACGCGCTTTGGTTCAATTGATACAAATATTATAAGCGGCGTGGTGTGGAACCGAGTGTCAAAAACACAAATGCTTATGTCAACCACAACACGAGTTAAGCTCTGTCCACCCACAGAAGTGGGGCGGGCCCGTCAAATGGAGCCCCATCAACGGGGCCCGGACCAAACTGGCCCAAGCTTCATCCCATCAGCATAGCCCAATCCGAAGCATCACCCCAAACTCTGAAGCCCAATTGATTAGGCCCCAGATGTAGCAGGCGCCCCCTGTAACAAAATGGTGTCCATCGGGTACATTAACGAAGTGCGTCAACCACTTCAAACTAAGTTCGTAGGATATCGATCCTCGGTGTAATAAGGCAACTTGTGGCTTAGCTGCGGGCACAAACCGTACGCAGTTACAGTTGCCGTTTCGTTGGATATTCTATGGGCTTTGTTGTCAAAAAATGGCCTCATTTAGCAACAAGTCAGTCACTCAATATCTAAGAAAACAACTGTTTTGCAAGTTGATGACGGTGTAGGTTGTAATCTTGCTGGCTAAAATCATTTAGCCAATTCTACATTTCTTTTCAAATCGGTTACCGTAAGCTGCAGCCAAATGTGCGATCTCTGCAAGTCAACATGCCAGGTATACTACATTGTTACAATAGGAAGGGTTCTGCCTACCGTAACCTCCGTTTGTGTGCGCATGTGTTGTTTTCGGCTTTTCAGCAGCTAACAAATACAGCGCGCGCGTTTCCAATTTCACGGCGTAATTCCGAAAGCCAATTCAAACGCCGATCTAAGCACCTACTTTCTTGGGATCATCGTCTAAGAGTCGGCCAGCCAACCACATGTGTGGACTTACTGGGTTGCTTCTTTGAACTAACCGACACGGCTAAATGGTCCTTTCTAATGTTATGATTGGTCATCATTCGCTAACTGCGGCGCGCGCGCTGCCAACCGCAAAACAGCGCTGTTATTCAAATGGCGACTAACTGGTTTATGCTGATTATGTTCTGGAAATTGGAATACCGATAGGGCAGGGGTGCACAACAGGGACGCGCAAACATCACGTGAACAGGCTGCGGTTGTTCGTCAACGCGACATAACAACAGGATATACGCTCCACTGAAACGCGTTGCCTATCCATGAAGCCCAGCTGGTGACAATTTTGCCGCTGGCACTGTCTAGGTGTGTGCTCAGTTTTCTGTCACAGGTGGGAACCGATCAGCAACTACATCAGGATCCCGCAATGCACTCATTGTCCTTCTGGCTTATCGTAATGTCGGCAAATCACGCCGTCACTGTCCGGACTCCAGTTCGACGCTTTGTCGGCGGACACACAGCTGCAGGCCGTTATCGATGTGCAATAGGTGTCAATGGCCAAGTGTGGCGCTATTGCACTACCAATAACAACCTACAACCGGTGCTGCTTTCAGAATTCGGCGATTCTGGCGATTACGGTAGTGGCGCCGACTCGGCAGTGATACTGTGATATACCGTAACCTCAATTGCAAGGCGTACATCACCAGCAACACTACCGGGTCGGGAAACGCGCACTCATAATTCATTGGTTGATGATTTGATAGAATCATTTGTTGATTACAGAGCTGAGTGTGATCTCTAGTCATGATTATTAGCGGGACCGTTGATTTCGGCCACACATGACTATGAAGCCACACCCAGCACCGTCATAGACAAACCGCGCAGCATAACTGACAATTAAACAATGAAAATTGCGTAAAACAGCTGGCGTTTATATAGCACGTCAACGCGTGTGTGTTATTGAGCCGGATTAACGCACCGGCTTGCTGGTTGATAATGAGATTATTCGGTACGCGCAATCTGTTGAGCGCTATTTGCGCGCGTTCATGTTCTGTGTGATACAGAATTATTCAGATTTGATTGCACTAACGGTACCTAATATTCTGGAGCAAGTATAACACACCAACAGGTTCCAAAATGAGAAATTTCATACACGGTACCCAATAAACAAACAGACACATGCACCAGGCTGGCTGTTGAGGGATTAGCGGATTAGCGCGCGCTTGGCGCCACATAGCGTGCAATTAATGAAACTTTTGTGTCATATTTTGTAAAAGTATGGCGCGAAATTTGAAAATGAAGATTTGAAAGTTGTTGGAAAGGAGAATACGCCACATTTTAAGTGAAGCTTTCATGATTCTCTGGGCATACAAAGTTGTGTAATACTTTTAATTGTGAGAAAAACTTGAACAAAATTAGAAACTCAAAATCAACTGCTCAAAACCGCAGGTTGCAGCAAAAAAAGGTGTGAAAGAGATTCAAGCAAACATGCGTGAACGGGTGGAGGTCACCACGTTGCGAATGAAACCAGACCAAAAACCTGTCAGGCAAAGAAGCAGACCTGTTCGTTAGTTTCTGACACTGCTCATTTCAATGCCCCTAATCTATCATATCAAAGTCAAATAAGCACCCCGTTTACATTACCCCTGTCTTCTCTCGGTCTGTTTTTATCTCAAATTGATGGCCCAATTGTGCAAAGTGCCCGCATAAATTTCTATTATTTTTCGTTTCTCACATTTGTTTTCCAATGTTGTTTCCTGCGGCCAGTGTTACCAACACAACAGCAGACCAGCCTGTAAAAAGTGTCTCATTTATCGTCCACCATCATATCCCTTCAAACTTTCAATGTCTTTACATTATGAAAAAAAATCACATGACCATTTTTGCAAATCCAACTATTTTAGAATACCGCACGAAACCAATGGCTCTCTCGATAAAATTTACAAATACAAAACCGAATATGAAATTAAAGCACCGGGAAATTGAAACAAAATTTGTGGTGTGATCAAAACAAATCAGCTTCACAATAAATTTTAAACTACGGCATTGTTCTCTTCTATTGGATTCTTAAGAAACTACAAATGGTGCATAAAGTGCGCATAATTGGCAAAGAATCTATAAAATGTTCACACAAATAAAATACACACTTGGCTAAAATTGGCGTTGTTCACTGTGCGTAGAGCTAAAGATCACGTCAATACCGGTATCAACATGGCATAAAACTTTGCAAAAAAGAACAACAAAAAACAAATAGAAAAATAATAATTTGATCAGGAACGAAGGAACTGATTTGTGATTCATTTATTGATAGGAAGTTCGAAAACGTTCAAATTAAGCAGCATTTTTTGCATTCTCGTCATCCGGGTTGATCTTGTAGGCGATAATCGCGTAGAACACCCAGTAGACGGCACTGAAATTGGTCATATGGAAAATAATGACTGAACTCACTCGCGACAAACCTTTCACAGCTTTGCGTGTGGGCCATACTGGCTATCAGTAACCCTGTTTGTACTGAAACGATCCGGACCCTGGATTTAGATAGGGCGCACTAGCACGCGCATCAAACTTGGTCGGCATTGATCGGATCGGTCAGGCCTTGGTCAAGCAACTTTTTTCACAAGGGATATTTCGAGATTTACTGCTGATAGTCTTATTGACCTGGCAAAGTTGTTCACAGGTGATCTGGGAACAACATTTATACGATCGTGGAAGTGAGTGGCATCAGTATAAATCTCGAAAAACTATGTAGGTACATTCTTGCATCACAAAATAGCCACGTGATAAAGGCAATGCGAATTCGAAACCAAGCAACATGATATATGTAGTAATGATCTGCACGGCACCAAACTGACGGACACGAGGACTCACAGGTTTGCCGTGATAGTGTCACTACAATGAGGGTGGACTGTAGCAGTGCCAGTCAGACTTACTTGAACAACACGAAGCAACTGGGGAACACGATGCGACTGTATCGATCGATGACGTTAATGTCACGTATTCGAGGTATCACAGCTTTGGCTCTCTTCTTGAACGCTGCCATCGATCGTTGTAGACCCTGTCGGCGGCCCGGACCCGATTTCTTTAACCTGAAACGTTGATTTTGGAATTTGTTATTTCGTGTTCAAGTTGAGAAACACTGATTCAACTGACACAACATTTTCGTTGGATTCTCAAGTTTAGAAAATGGCTAATTGCCGGATGGTTGACGCAAAGTGTTGGTGCAGTATTTCAAGGCGAGTGAACTTGAGCGATGATACTAGCATTTCGTTTGTTGGCCCCAACACACAACTTGTACTGTATGTACGTTGCGTCAATCACTGCGATCCCATGAACTTTGTGTCAGCCGAGTGACAAGAAATGTTTGCGAATTTAAGAACAGACGATCTTAATTTCCATATACCTGGCCGGATGCCTGAGTCGTAGACCAGTTCGACTGGAGCTCGTTGTCTGATAAGCTTGCAATCGGGGATAATCGGGAATCTGTACCAAAGAATATGGCATTATAAACAACCTGCCGCCGAATTTGATGAGCAGCAGCCCGGCTGCGGGTCCCCTGCTCACCAAAGTGACACACAAACGATGCATATCGGGTGACCCAATAATTGTACAGGTGAAGAAACCCAATTTTAATACAACAAACTACATATGTATGTATGTATAGATCGCCTGCCCCTTCGAATGCAATACTAAGAGGACCTGAACACGCTAGTATAGTAAATTTCCAAATTCGCTGCCGCACAATAAAATACGCCCCATAGTTAATGTCACGTTCTAAACCCGAAAGTCAACTTTTGAAACATTCGGGCAGCAGACGCGCGTGCAGCTTGCCAGCCAGCCAGGCAGCTGCGCGCCATGTTTCAGAACTGCGCGTGGTTAGCGTTCGGGTTCAGAACGTGACATTAACTACGGGGCGTATTTTATTGTGCGGCAGCGAATTTGGAAATTCACTATACCACCCCCGAGATCTAGCCACTGGCCTCACCTCACAAAAGGGTTTCCGTACTTCTTAGGACGCGAAACTTCAGAAAAAAAAAATTTCCGTCCTCACTTGATTATATTCGAGCGATTCTGGATCGTTGATTGAGCCTGTGCTGGGCACGTGATTCAGCGGTTGCGCACTGGTCATTGGACCACTGCTGAGTTGATGTTGATGATAACTGAAAGGGGGTGGACGGGCTTTGAGCCTGATCTACTTTGCTGGCATCAGGGTACGTCGGGTTGGGCCTAACCGACCTCACTATGCATTATGCGTGAATTTGTGTGCGACCAGTGTAAGAATTTAGATATTGCGTTTATCTACTTGAAATGATTTATATATGTACACTGGTCAAAACGACACCTATTTGATAGTCGCTCATTGTTAGTTCATGTGATGCGGTTCTGTGTATCTAACGTTAGCTATGCCACAGATATGTATGTAAGGACAACATTTTCAACATTTACCACAGATCTTGGACCAGTCTTACCCATGACCATCGTGATAACTTTGATGCACTTGCGGTTGCATTTGAAATAGGCTTCGATACCTATACAGGTACATGAGCGATTCACTTTTATGGATGGGCTTAAAGTAGCGTGTCCATACCTGGAAGTGGGCATGAGACTTGGAATTGGTGACATTCGACCCCCGGAGTCCACGGGTGGTTGCGGTCCAGGGGTGTGTCTTCTCGATGACGCCGGACTGCGCTTGAGTGACGCCTGCATTTCGATGACGCGTGTGTCCATCTCCTGAATTGTCAAGGGGACTGAGTGTTGATAACCGATCAAATGATTGGATTATGGCCCGAATTCACAAAGGGACATTTAAGCAGACAGACTAGGTTTGTGACTTTCACGGTCTCATTTCTGTCCCGTATATTTTTGGAGCGCACAAGTTGACCACCGTAAAAGTTTGTTCCCTTTGGGGCACGCAGTGCAGCACTTCTACGCTGGTCGAAAAAAAACAGTGTTTCAAAACAAGTACAGTACCGTATATTCAAAATCGAGCCGTCTATTTTCGAGTTTCACTTTGTAAATTCGGGCCAAAGATTGTGCTAAAAAAAGCCAGAGTGTGTCTCTGCAGGTGATTCGTGAAAACCGACATTAGGAAAGAACGAATAAAAAAGAAAAGGCGATGATCGTTTTAGGAATGGCGGCGTGAAACACAATTGTTTGGAGAAATACTGTAGGCAGCATACGGCAGAATCACGGTGGCCAGGCAATTGAGCAAGATCTCAGCCTGAGCAAATATTGTATGCAAACCACAATGTGCAACAAATTTGAAGAAAAGCACAGGAGGGTCGCAAAAATAAAATAAAACACAATTCCATAAACAACATTCAAATAAAGAAAAATAGAACTCCTCGAAGCGGTAGGTATGCGCAGAGTAGCAGTTGAGTTGAGCACCGGTTGATGTTTCACACAACACCAGTTTCACCAGGATGACGACAGAAAGCGACAGAGTTTTTTTTTGAGAGGCTGCTGCGAACATCGGTGCCAATGTGCAGGTGTGTCGGCTTATTGCATTGTAGTTGATGCATGCGCGTGTGTGCATCATATACATCAACTACAATACAATTAGCCTGCATGTGTGTGTGTGCCAGTGTGTGGCAAGCTGTTCGTTGTGGCTTACGTACATGTACATTGGCTATGATCAACGCGTGAGCTTGGTCATCGTCCTCTTGTACCGGATCGACGCGACACAATCGGGTACGGTAGTTGTTGGCGCCCCTAGTTCGCACATTCTCTACCACCGTTTGCTAGAATGCCATCATGCCAATTATTATAATGTTGTAAAACCGGATTCGCAACTTTTTATGGACCTGTTATATGGCGCTAAACTGAAACCGTATCAGCTATTTGTAATGTGGTTGACACGCACGTTGATGACATACATATGAATGCCAATCCCTGGAGAGAGGGTTTGCGTTCTACAGGACCTTGGCAGATAAAATATGGCTAAAACGCTGTGCGTCGACCACTTTAGAATATGCCAAAATTACGGATGCATATGTTTTGGAATCACAACTATAAAACGTGCACGAAACGGCTGAAATATTTTGCGAATCTGCCGATACCAAGCTTGTATACGATATGTATGTAAAGGCAAACTACACCAACACGAGCCCGAGTTCGAAGGTGGTGTGTATCCAGAACGAATAGGAAGAGAAAAATCATCATGCTCCATTTTGTATTCTTCAACGTGTAACATCTCCTAAATCAGCAGCCGCGTCAGAATGTTTCACTGTTCTGCCAGCTGCGAAATCGAGCTCATGTTGTAGTTTGCCTTTATACAATCAACACAGAATTTTAAGGTGTTGAAGTGTCCAACTATTAGACCGAGAATTTGAGCCACATCAAACTTGACGATCAGATAGACCGTGACTTGCCTTGGTCGCGTCAGATATGTTTGCATTGATTACATCAAAAGATTTACTAGTGTCACTAAATTTGACCAGCTTAAAAATCTTTCATTTTAACTCGGAAAACTTTCTTTAAGCTGGTCGAGACTGCTGCAGCAAATCGCCTGATAAATATCCTTTCTTCAAAAAATCACCGTCGATGACCAACCAAGACCGATCCGATCGTTTGATATCGCTCTATGTTTGGTATGGACAAAAAACACTGCTATAGCGTAACTCATAATTCCAGGCGAAATTAACTAACGCGGTAACCAAACTATAATGAAATAGGCATGCCGGCAGACAACTGTAAAAAAACCGTTGAAGCACTCCTCGGAGTGGCATGTTGAATGCCCGCGAAAGTTAGCACAAAATGATGTTTCAGCTTCCCAGTGTATCTTCCCCGCACACTCACCGCCGTAGTGCCATAGTCTGGTGGCATCATCGAGAATTCCCTGTGTCCCTCGGTGTCCTCGGAGCACCCGGTGCCAAGTGCGTCTCTCACAATGGGCATGGTCATGCCGCCCATCGCGCCTTCCCCACTGGCGCCGATCGTGCCCACGTCGGCTTGCCCGCCGCCTTGGCCCTGTTTCTTCTTCTTCGACTTCATGCCCCAATACGTATAATTGACGGCGGCGTATTCCAACAGCGCTGCGAACACAAACACGAAGCACATCACCTGCGAACAAAACAATACAAATGTGTCCTCCTCTTTATAGTGTCATCTTTATATCTTCATTAGATCCTCTTTTTGTATGACTTGATTTTAGTAGCAACCAGTCTCACGCGATCAAAACAGAGGGTGACAAAACAGCTGGCATCGAATCTCTAATCCAAGACAATTAAAGTGCGCTGCCTCTCACAAATCTAAGCTTGCCATGCACTGGGACGTGGATCACAAACCCGCATTTCAGGGGGCGGCTGTTTTGTCCCCACTGTTTGGCCTCCTCCCGCGAATTTTTTTTATGTTTCCCTGATGGCGAGCAAATCCAAAACCGACAGACTACATATGCTAACCAGATAAATATCGATACTCTTGACATAACTGATACGTGGCAGCGATTGACGGACGCCAGTGCTGATTGTGGTCATTGTGAGGACGGTGGTGATACCTGTGTGGGGATGGGTGATGTTTCACAAAATTCGGGATCGTAAAGTTCGGGGACAGACTTTTTAGGTCCGAGCTGTTCAACCCTGAATCCGAATGTGATTGACTAGAGTCATTTTGGGCTGACTCTTAACGCCAACAGCGAGTTTTCCGAAACTGAACGAAAACAATCCTACAGAGTAAACAAAAAAGTGGGCAGTTGTGGAGTGGTTGACACCGATCATTGACACATGTCATTGACACAACATTTGCGTCAGTCATATACAGTCGACGACTTGTGTCACCCACATTACAATCAGCCTGCTCCGTACACGTACCTAAGGCAACTCGGGCGGACGTGGCCTCGTGATTGATCCAGAAGCTCACCCAGGAAAGCATGACAATTAGAATGCAAGGCAGATATGTTTGAAAGATAAAGTAGCCGATGCTACGCTGCAGGTAGAACTCGAGTGATAGGCGCTGGTAGGAACCTGAAAATCAGGCAGAAAATTGTTTACATTGTTCTGATTGAGGTAGTTGATTCAAATCGTTGACATTGCCATTACTTATCTAACTGAGCCCAGTATAAAACTGATCGAATCGTAGCTGCTTTGGTCACGTGACATCTTTAGCTTTAATTTCGACCGGAGTAAAGCTGGAGTTATACTTGTCCATTTTAGACTTGTAGACAATGAGGACAAGTATAACTCCACCTTTAAAGTCCACACAATAAAGCCATCATAACGTTTGTTCGAAAAAAGTCATGTGACGAACGCAGATGCAGATCAGCAGATTTGAACACGAAAACTTGGTTGAGTCGAGTGTTGTGTCAAACGATCTGTGTCAACCACCTTACAATAAGTCTGCCAAAAACCGACCAGTAGACGTGACGACCGTTCGATTCGTGGTGTGGTAGCTCATGATGGTGAACTGTGGGATTTCGGCCGATTCAACACCGCGGACAGACCTGCGACCCTCCCGCCACATCATCAACACCTCGGACATCGTGTAGCCGTCTGCAAGTCAAACACGCTGATGTTTCACAAACCAGTGCATTTCCTGGCTCATAGTAGTGTGATCAAATCATCTCGTCAAATAAAGTCGTCGAACACATGTATTTGTTTTCGCGCTCATTTGGGGCTCATGTGTTCGACGACTTTGTTTGACCAGATGATTTGACGACAAAACCATTCGCCCATTTCCAGGCGTTAAGGTCAGAAAAAGAACATCTTTAAAAGTCGTGATTGGAATTTCGAAAAAAAGTGAAATAAAAATTTAGCTTAAAATAAAATTTACGCACAGCTCTCGATCTCGATCGTGCACTTTTGCGAATCGAGTGGATAGTTACGCAGATCCATGTGACATGCGAGTGTTGAGGTGAAACTGAAAAGCGATACCGTCTTTATATTGATCTTGAAAGCAATGAAGCGAATGGTGCGAAATCTGGCCCCCTATTCCGCGACTTTTCAGGTCCAGCATATTTGACCCATTTATAGGCTTAGGCTTAGGCTCCAGCCGGGCCTGAATGGCGGGCCTGAACCTGTGCCTGTGCCCCGGGACTGAACCGGCGCACAATACTGGCCCTCTCGTCGATCATGCCCCGCGGTGATATCAGTGAACGTTCCTTAAAGCGACACAAAACACCAGGACTTGACCTTGACATGCTCTAGTGCTTAGAATGGACTACAAGAAACCTTGTTTGGTTCTGAGCGCGAAGCACTAAACGATAGTCGGTAATTGAAACATCAGCCAACCGCATTCCATACGCAATGTATCCATCGCTGTACAGCCGTAACATTTTGTTGGTCTCAGTCACATCGTGCAGGAACGAGTTTTTGTCGTTCGCGAGAAAGGTGTCTGGCACCCAAATTGATCTGGAAAAGACGCACGAAATAAGTTTACTTAAACAATAAATTTCATTAAAAATTGATCTTAAAAATAATTTGGATCTAAAATTTCAATTTTACATAGACTTGAAAACTTTTGTGTAGAGTGTCTGACAGGGTTTGTTGCCATACTAAACTGACACAGCCCGCACACAACCGTTTCGGGTCGCTCAACTTTTAAACAAAAACACTTTCGTGCCAGCCGGGTGCGTCGACGGGGTTCGTAAACCACTCTACAGTTACCCAAACGTTCAAAAACAGACTTTGCAAAATCGCCCGACAGTGTCATCGACTGTCTGGTAGCGCCCTCCGACCACGATAACCGTTCGTCAGTCCAATACTGGTGCAGATACATGGTGATTGTGTAATCCTAAATTATGTACGTTTATTTTAATTTAATTTCATTAATTTTATTCTATAAGTTTAATTATTTATCTTATTTATTCTACTCTATTAATTTTATTAATTCCATTTTATTATTAATTTTATTTACTTAATTCATTTCATGACCCCACACGTTGCCTACGGCAGCTTAATTCCCACATCTGCCGAGTTTACATGCACTTACCAAAAACTCTTATGATTTATTCCAATAAGTACCGACAATATAAATTATTTCCGATAATATAACCGGAAATAATTCGATAACAGAAAAGCTGAAAAGATATACAGTACATTAATTTTGAGCAGAACTGCGCTGGACTAACCATGTTGACTTCGGAGACACTGTCAAAACTGGCCACAACAATGTCCATCTCCAGTAGAAGCGCCTCGCCTGAAAATCGAATCGTGGTTTTTTTGCGTCAACATAAATGTGGCAGTTTGTTTCTGGCTGCTATCTTTAGCCAGACATATCGTGTACACATGTACCCAATTTGATGAGACTGCATTTTTTGCCGGTTAGTCATTCCAATTCAGTTGCTTATAATGGGGACTTTTCTTAGTTATTCGTGGCTTTGTTTCAAAATTCTGTTATCCGTACGGACAATTTGATACCTCGCGCGCTGTTATTATTGATTCTAAAAATGCTTGTGCGTGTATCTATACATACGTGAACGTGAGAATTTCGACTTTTTTGCCCCAGGCTAAACGTACGCTGGTTCACTCATATGGCTAGAAACGACTTTTCGAAATAAAATCTGGTGCATATCGAGAGGAAAAACGGCAAAGTTCTTCAAAAAAAACTCCAGTCTAGTGACACACACGGGACAGGAGAGCCTGGGAAACCGCCGCTAGAGCAGCCCTCCTTTCAAAAAAATTGGGTGCCTCATGTGTCGGCCCATTTCTGTGACAGTTTTGTGAATTCAATCCTGCACCCGGCCAGCTACATATGTACATGACAACCATGCTGTACTCAAAGTCCCATGCGACTTAGGCGTTCGCGCGAATTTTGCATCAAAAAGTCCTGTCACCATTTTGTAGGACACCACTTCAATCTGAGGGCGGATTTGAGAACCGGAACTATGGCAGTTTTATGGCATCGGTCCATTTGGTTCAAGTTCGGAATAGCGAACAAAAATGACTGTGCATACAATGTGGCACACACACGCGCACATAAAATTCGAATGGCTACGACGGCTACTTTTAGAGGATAGAATTGAACAGAATAAAAATGTGCATCTTGTGAGGGCCGGGCACTCCATGCGCTCACAACGGGACCAGGGACTGCACCAGTAGGGGGAAACAAAATAAAAATGATGTGCAAGACGTTAGGGGCTCCTTGAATGTTCAATACGCGATTGTGTACCATGGCTTCACGTATGCGCATAGTAGTCGGATCGAAGACAACATTCTGTGTTCCAAAACATGATGCTGTTAATGCGCACCACACACACAACAATTCAGCGCATAAGTGCACCCACTGAGGCAATTATTTGCATGGCGGCACACGAATACTCTTGGGATCGGGCGGCGATAAAGTTGCACACAACTTGTATGTGAACAGAATAAGTGTCAAGTAATTGTGTCAACTGTGGGATTTTGGTAAACACAAAATTCACACGTGATACACAGTTTCTGAATAATAGCCTGATCATCAGAATGTGTTAGGTTCTTTTTTCATGAACCATGAAAATGAATCACGGGACTTGCGACTGCCGTGAAAGTCATAAAACTTTGTCTCCAGGATTCCCAAACCCAAACAGATGTGTCAATCAGTGCCCAACGGTAAAGTGGTTGACACACATCATTGACACACACACTCGACCGGCACCACAGTAATGGCAACGTCAAATGAGCCGGCAAACTGAACTGTTCGGTCGTCAACAGAGTTGTCTCAGAGATCTGTGTCCAAAACACAGCAATTGGCCTTTCTGGGAAGCAGGAAACCATGCATATACACATCAGCGAGCGTCGCTGGGTTTCATTATCCGGAACACTTTTCTTAACAAGCATTGAATTTGGGTGAGCTTGTATCCACATGCCAGTCACCAGGACCTATCCAAAAGGCCTGTGCGAAAATATGCACGCGTAGAACGCTGGTCCCCTGTGATTGTCGGCCTAGTGACTACAAAGAATTATCCAAACGTGAAAAAACACTGATGCTAATTCCACCTGCCCCCCCCCCCCAGTCAGACCTCCGAATCCTGGCCTGAGTCGTATATCGTAACCCTCCAATAGATTGCCTAACAGATATGACGCATTCGAATAGGTGGCGTTGCCCACCGTTGTCGGCTTGGCCAGCGATGTCACCGCTGTTTGATCGCTACTGAAACATCAGGTGCGGCTGTGAGACGGGTAGATATTACCAATACCGTACCAAGTTTGAAGGCAAATACCATGACTACCACTCTGTTTGGATCGTGTTTTAACATTGAGCTAATTGGACCAACGTAAAGTTGGAGCCACATAAAGACTGACCGGACGCGGACTGAAAGTCGCGAGTTTGTCATGTGCAAAATGTTGCTGGCGGAGTTGATGCACTAACTTTGACCAGAGTAAAGGTGATAAATCTGAGGCATAGGAAACACCCTTTCACGCTGGTCAAAATATTGGTGCTAAAACCACCACTAATTAGCGATTGCACTGTACGTAACGATTTTGTCAGAAAGTAAAATCAGGCCGTCAAAGCAAAATATAAACGAACAAAAACAAAAGCTAACTCAGGTTCCGTATGCGCCGAAAAGTTTGATCTTTGTTCACACATCAGACTGCTGTACTATGTACCTAAGATCCCTGAATCACCACTAACCCGGAGCACATGAATAGACATATTTTGGTGAGCAGCCACAAATACGTGGTCATCGTGTCGCGTGTGTGCTCGCACCTTCAGCACGGCCAACGGCTACGTTCGATTATGCTGGCGTCCGGCCAACTCCGCACCAAAGTGAGAACCAATCAAACAAATAGTGTAATCAATTCGTAATGATTCTGACAGCCGGCACCTGCACTGCTGGTTCTGACCGACCGTTTATTCAGCGGCTACAGTTGCAAATTTGTATAACCAACGGCGATTCAAACACATTTGTGTTTGCACGTGTGCAATTTGCAGCAGTTGCTTGCAGCTGGTTGTTGGTGCAGCTTTTGACCGTGACCGCCAGAGATCAATGGCATAATAATAGTAATCATTAAAGGCACACAGCAAGTGATTAAGTGCCCGTCATTTGTCGGCCGAAGCTAGCCACATTGTCTCGTTGCGCTGCGCGCTTGGCTCGAAAACTGAAACTCAACAACCGAATGGGTACATGTACACGTAAGGCAGACTGCATTTTGAATGGTTACTTATTTTTAGTTTTTTAGGTTCGGAAGTTTGGGTTTGATCTGAGAGGCATTCTGAAAAAGTTGATATACATGCGACTGAGGGTTTTTTACGGTAATTGCACCTGAGAACTACGCTACAACAATACCTGGTGGACTAAAGGTCGATTTATACTTCTGACTTCCGGGAAGTAGAAGTCAAAATCGGGAGAAGTCACTACCACGCAGAAGTGCCCGGCAAGGCAGTGATTGCTTGTAGTGATTGCCTGTTCCACTCTCCAACCGCGCCGCCCACTCCCAACGCTACCGAACGGGCAGTCCCAAATTTCTGACTGCTACTGCCGGGCAGTCAGAGTATAAACCGCCCTTAAATTTGTGGTTTTGTGGTCAGATTAGGTGCGTGGGCTCTGCATACGCAAATGATGACGTGGTTAAACAACGACTGGCCTGGTCATCAATCAAACGTGTTGAAAACCAATGAGCACAGCAGAAAGTAGCTTTAGCTTGGATATTGTTGCAATAATAGGGGCATGACAACGACGCTCAATGATCATTTTCCTCGGCCGGAACTCTCACATGGCGATGATTATATTATGCCCTTCAGTAGAAAAGGTGGGTTTATGAACGGCTGAACGCTAAACAATAGATGATATTTTGTCAAGTCTGCAATTGAGATTACTGTCGATTGCAGAGTAGTTGACGTACATGGTTGACACGTGCGATCCGCGGCTAATATTGCAGTGGTCAAGTGATCAAATCAATTCGTCAACTCACAACAGCCCGAGTGAGCGCGAGAAATAATATTTTTTACCCATATACTTGAGTGGGTAATTTGCCTGATGATGATGCTTTGTGGGCATCGAAACGTCGCATAAATAATTTTATTGCAAAGACATTGTGGTTTCGCTTCTCACAAAAGACAAACCAACATTATGCGAGAAATAATACATGGCATTCGGGGTGAGTTGACGAAGTGATTTGACCACTGTAACATTAGCCCGATCCGCTTCCTCTTGGTCTAATTTGGCTGAAATTGAACGGTTGTGTCAATTGTGTCAAAACAAGGTAAGTATGAGCAGCACATCACCCTCTGGAGATCAACTACTCTACAATTTGGCTCATACCTTTTACAGTTACATTGTTCGCAATGAGAGTAAAGTAGCGGGCTATCGCCGGCACAAACAAACAAGTGTAGGGAAAGTGGACCACCATGAACTTATATTTTACATCTGAGCAAGCATGGGGACAAGCGGCCATATACATTCTCGTGACGTACATACAGTAGGTGCATATAGCTGCTCTAAGATCGATGGTTTTGATCAGAAGAGGGTCACATATGCATAGTGTACCCCCGCTGACAAGGATAGTCATATATTTCGGCTGGATATATGGAAGCGGGCCCTCGGCACAAGATGATCTCTGGCCCACTGCTGTCGGTGACATATGACCGACCCTCATGTACATGACCAACCCTAACCGGCTACTACCCTGTACATTCGTCGGTACCGTAAACCACAATCGGCACGGTACCGTGGGAGGTCTCAATTGATGTTAGGCCAATCCAGGCCTGAGCCCAGAAATGGGTTACGTTAATTGTCGAAAGCTAATGTTCCGTAAAGCGCGCATAATGCATTTCGACCGGTAAGACCGGTTTCGAAACTCGATTGCGGTAAAAAAAGAAGTCCTCAAAAACTAACGGGCCCCAAGAAATTATCCACAGCGGGCAGCATATTTTATAATATGTATGAAAACAGTGGGTCGGATAGAAAAAACCGCTTGTAAACGTCGCAACAGTAGTCAGCAAGCAATATGCTGCATGTAAGAGGACCAGGCACGAAGAGACAATAGACTTCGCGTTGGTGGGCTGGTGCATACATCAAGCACTCTCCAAGTACGCAATGGAACCAACCAACTTATTCCTAGTTGACAAAGAACAAAAACATGTGCTGCTGCCACAAGAGGGGCACAAGCGCCGAAGACAATTGCCACTCAAGCACAAAACCATGCACCGGCTGACACATGGGGCATGCACTGTTAAAAGACCAATTTTGCTGAAAGTTGGCCGCATATACACCATGCGAGTGTGCAAGGTTGTACACTCAAAGATGCTTGTGCGTACAGTACTGTACGTGTGGGCACCGGAGCTTTCCCCTTGCAACCCCCGGTGCGACAAATGAAAATAGTGGAAAAACTTCCACTTTTTCCTCATAAATATTTTAGCCCACGCACGTGGAACCCTCCCCACTCCCACCAGCCTTGGGCTATCGGTAGAACAGCTTCCACCTCGCTTCTTAACAGTTCAAATGGAACAGTAAATTGATCTTTGTAAGGCTGGTTTTATGTTTGTGAAGTACTACCATAATATTGAGCAAGGGTTTGCCCAAAATGAGAATCAGGAAACGTTACTTGGAACATACATACGATAATTCTGATCAGGACGGGGGTGCTCAAACTGGAAAACTCCGCTAATCATACACTTATGCCAAGATATACATACCTACCAATGCGTGGTGGCATCTAGATGGTTACAAGCAGAACGTATAGGGATGACATCATTGGGTGTGACTGAAGAGTATGGGCACCCAACTGTAGGTACCACATATGTACTTTAGTCCACGGGTGCACATTAACTGTGGAGCTAATGTAGAGCGCGACTGAATGGATGTTGCTTATACGGCCGCGAGTGTACATGTGTTCATTCACTACATTATGAGTAAAGCCCGTGTGGCCAGCCAAAGGCATCGGCACCACTTTGGGCATCGGTCCGGGTTATGTCTTGGTCGTTTGACTATTTTGCATTCAAATTTTATCAATGAATTTACTGATGGCACTGATTTGACCAGCGTAAAGGCAGCTGACAGAAACACTTTTTTGTGCTGGTCGAAATTGGTGTCAGCAGGGTCGCTTGATTTTCCACTCAAACAGTGGCGTGACCGAGACAAATCCGATCCTGCCCGACCTGATAACCCAGTCTGATACTGTATCAGCCCGGTACTGGCTGCTGGTGCTTTTGTGTCAGCGGGCAAGACGCTACGGAAAGGAGTAAAAAATGGTCGTCACGGCTTTAGACGAACATGCCAATGCCAACACCGCCGTCTTCTGAATGTCAGACTCGCTGAAAGCGTGCACAATCCAGTGCGGGCGAAAACCAATATCGTAAAAAGCACCTGGTGTGGTCTCGGAGGCCGGACTTTGTGTTTGTGTTTTTGGAAGGTCCGAGAGCAATATTTTAACATCCATTCAATCTGGTTCGAAAGGTCTTGTCTGAGATGTCTGGTTGACACTGGTGATAACAGGCTGTTTTCGATAGACTGTGTATGTTCTAAAAAGTTGTTTCATGCAAGAGCGTGCGAGCAATTTTTAGCCCGTCAAGTCAGGTCATGACGTCATGTGAGGATCAACAATTTGGCCCATTGGAAAGCAAAACGGTGGAAAAAAGTTACAGCACCTACATAATTACGTTTTTCTACGCACGGTACATCCCAGACAATTACGGAACAGCTATACGCAACAGTGTGCTGCTGGGCCGAAATGCAACAAAAGTGCCACACCGTTTCACTTTCGTGCCTTTGGGAGTAAAAATATACAGTGCCATAACAACAAGCATAATAAGACCTTCGGCTTTGGGCTAAATTTTGCTTGCATATGTGAAGATGCTACAATGTATGCAAGTCCAACAGCAAGTACAGTTATTCAGAATTTACAGCATGCCATGTGCGTTGCCTGAATCAAAAAGCGCGAAACCAAGTGCTTCGCCTCAGCTCGGAATTGATCTGCAGGTTGTATTTGTTGCTGTTGGATCAGTGGCGTGGGAGAGGGGGCATAATTCACGGGGTACAGCAGGTATGTACATATGTACGTACCTCGTCAGTGCTCAGGTGATACGCTACCCCTCCGAGAAGACACAAGAAGGAAAACGGACCCCTAAATCGCAAGATTTTCACTCTCGAACACTTCAAAAGTAAAAAATCGAGCGCTTCGCGCGTTAAATACACGAATTTTCACTGGTTTCCAGTGGTTTCTGAAACAAAAAGAAGTCAAAATTTTCGTGCGCGTTTCTGCTGCTTTCACTTGACTGATGTATGGCTTAGTAAGCGCAGAATTTTGAACCTGCACTGGATAAACGTCTCATAAAATGGAACAAGCACTGGATAAAAATGACTTTTAATCCAGGTACAATCTCTAAAGTCAGACGTATAGCTATGTACGTCCCTGTGTTGGACTATGCGTTACATGTCCCAGTACTATATGTAGGTTGGCTGCCAGAAACCACAATAATGCTCTCCACCGTTTCATACCTATGTAGTTCAGCTGGGGGGCACTTGAGAAGCGCCACAAAGTCATAGTATATGTACGTTATGGCGTGCGGTCCCAAATCATATTCTGACGTGCTATGGGCGACACATGAAGAGGCTTTATTTGGCGTCGGCGTTTCCTCGCGCCAAGAAGAAGATGGGTGAAGCAGACGGCAAGCCACAGACCGGTATCTAAACTTGGTGAGCAGCTCGGATCGGCTTCGGCGGTCACGCCGCGTTTTGTATTCAGACGGTGTTTTGATTCGATAATTGTTTGTGAATGCGGCATTGATTTCGACGAAAACAGTACTGTGTGGTCAGAAACAACGTTTGCGCTGTTGGAAGCAGGTGACCAAAGGGCCATATCAAACGGCATTGCCGACACTCCAATCGCTCCCGCGCATGGCGCATTTTTAGATCTATTTAATTTTTAGGACTGTGATTTCAAGCAGTTCTGTCGCAAAATACACAGTTTAAACAAGATTTGCGTGCGCCAACTCGTATTGCAGCCCAACACCAACCGTCGTGGCAGCAGTACTCGTCGTCAGAGTCGATACGACTCCGAAAGTGCCGCGACCAAGACCATAGCGTTCAGCAAGTTTGATAGCCTAGCCAGAGTCATGATATAATCATTGCATCGCATGTGTGCTGTCGTCTCGAGCGTATTTTTAACGTTTCGGAAACTCAACAAACACGAAAATGCAGGCGCGTGTGGGTGGGCGCTTATACTTGACGCCGGCGGCGCATGCTCATGTGTTGAAAAAAGCAGTGAGAAAACGTTGAGAGAGGTGCAAGATATCTGGCACAAAGCCTGCGGCCGAGTGTGGTTCTGCTCAAATATCAAGATTTTTTCGTTGTTCAAAACTAGAGACAGACAATTTACGGGAGCGATGGGTAAACAACCATCGCGTCCAAAGTGAGAGGATTCCGTCTTTTGAGTGTCTGCCGGCGGGCGTATCCGTGTCTGAGTAAAAACAAGTTGGAGAACAGTTTGAGCAAGAGGGCACGCCAACGGCAGGCGGAACAGATTTATACGTGTGCACGTGACGCGAGTGCGAGTCTTGAGAATTTTGTGCGCAAGTTTGCGTCATCATGAGCGCAAACCATGGACTGTATACGGTTTAAAAGGGGACGAAAATAAATTAAAGCGAATAAGCGAAAGACGGTTGTCGGTGTGGAAAGCATCGATGCAGTACGTGTATATACATAAATACCTATGTTATACACATGATGGGATTGTGATAAATAATAAAGTCTGATTTTCACACGCTCTAAATGGGATCGCGCTCACGACTAGAGACGACACCACCAAGCTATTGGGCGAATTGTAAGGGACGCGGCGGAATATGGTTGAGTGACACGTTCTACTGACGTGCAGCGTTATGGTGCTTGGATATTGGTTGGTACCACATAAACTTTGAGTTTTCCAGATATAAGATAAAATGCTTAAAGGTTGCGACAGTCGAGTGTGACAAAAGGCTCCTAAAATGAGTCTGGAGACTGATTAAAAATAAGGAAACTTTCCAAATTGTCATGAATCTGGAAAACAGTTTCTTTAAAATGGTGGCTGCGGGCTGTGTGAAACATGTGATCGATTAGCTGTAATAAAATCTTGTGTCCTTTTATTATTTCAGTGGGCTCTCCGTAACGACAGAAATGTTATTGCAGAAATATTGAAATGTAAATACTTGACTCTGGCCTATGTAGTTCTCACAAAGAACTCAACCGTCATATACTTTATTGTTTGTGCATACACGAACTACTGCCACCAACCCAGCGGGCTCAAGCAGTTTCTTGAAGTTCTCGTTCCACAATAATGTTGAATTGTCTGGCCTGGCTTGCTGCTGTCAGCGAGAAAGTCACACTTAAATCCACAGCGATAGAAAATAAATCCCGGAACTAGCGCATAACACCTGCATATGACAGGCCAAAAGAAAATCTGCACAGACCTGTACCGACATCATGCCCCAAGGAATCTAATGCACCAATGCACAAGGCTGGCGAACGGCGGAAGGCGGTTATCACTTTCTGCAGCATGCGTGTGTGTGACTGACTGGCGCGCACGCGGGAGCTCGCATTGTCTTATTGGCCGGTCGGTGTATGCACTTTTCTGGGTCGGGGGGGGGGGAGAGGGGTGCAAAATGGATTGGGTCATATTCTGCGCGTTCGTTGCTTCAATAATTTCGACCAGCGTAACATTGTTCTTCCTTTCCATGAGCAGTGAGAAACTTGTACGCCGGTAAAATGGAGAAACAATGAACTCACATGATGTGAAACAACGCATTTTTCACCCCGACCACGCCAGCGTGCCAACAAAGTGCATACCGGCCCATGTGTGCGAGCATTTTTTATTTTCAGCCCCCGAATCGAGCAGAAAAAAGCACGTGGGTGCTAGATTGGCTCGCGCCGGGCGAAGGTTGGGCTTAGGCCTATGGTTGCCCGAAGCGCAGGCCTAAGCATAAGCTCAAGCCTGAACGTAGGCCTAAAACTAAGTCCAAGCCTCGAGGTAGGCATAGGCCTGAGTCAAACCCCATTCCTAAAGGCCCCCTCCGCGAGCTAATCTAGTACCAGCACACACGTGTAGGTGTAATACACACAGTATGGCAATGCACCACATTGGCAAGCTACATATACTATCCTTGTCCCAAACTCTTGGGTACAGCTGCGGGGTGTTTCATAAGGATGGACTGATGGTATTAAATCGACGATACAACCAAGGCACCTTGAATAGCGGCGCAACTATCTCAAAAAATGCGGTAGCATTGCTGGTGCGTGTGGTCGCCGGTTTGCATTTTTGTTTGGTTCCCCAGGCGATGCATTTGGTAAGCAAGTATTAGTAGACCGCCGTACAATGCTGTATATTGCTTGCGAATGCATTGACACCTTTGCCGCAAGCATGAGCACCCCCAAAGGCTTGCGCCATAGACATGTGAACTGGTAAATTGACGTTCAGATAGGGTTAGTGCTATGACCTCATGAGTGCGCCAACAACAGTTTCATTAAACGAACACAGCTTAAAGATGCTTTGCACTGAAACAAACATTTCTGTGCAATGTTCCCGCGAAAAAAAAAACTCAAAAGAAGCCCTTGACGCCGTCACTGTTACACATATTGTACTCCGGTCTCTGAGAGAACAGAGAACAAAATCCTAGCGCGCTAATTGGTTGCTGAACGCACGTGAGAAATTGGGCCAATCGAGCCAATCAGAGCGTGAGAAATTGTTCTCTGTTCTCTCGGAGAACGATGTATACATACATATGTATAAATAGGCCTTTACGCCATCAAGGGCTCGATCCAGTCTGTGGCATCCTAACCAAACAGTCATTGCACGCGGCATTAGGCCTAGACTTGGTCTTCGGTTCACGGTAAGTTCGAAGCCTGAAACAATCCAAAAAGTGCAAAATTCATGAATACACGCATCAATGACCTGGGCATGGATCAAAATCAGTGTCAGACGCAAGGTCTTCCAGAAGTGACCACAAGAAACTGGTGTTCGGGAGCAAGACAATTCATATACATACATACATAGGTGTCAATTCAGAAGGCTTACCGAAAAGCCAACTCACGCGTTGTGTCAATTGAGTAAATAAAATGCGAGAATTCGTGTATGCCTTCGCAGAGGCTAATTTTATCGCAGGGTAATAGTCCACCAACGATATAAATAGCAAGCTGCCATTGATATATCCGCAAGTTTCGCAAAGGAGTACCACACAAAGGCTATACCTATTAGTGCGTGGATTTGCTTGCGGCTGTGCTGCACCACTTGCACAAAGCGCTGTTATGGTTTTGGTGCTGGTGGCAGGCATAATGCGTTGATCACTGGAGAGACGATGACTCTGACGATGGTCCCGGAAACAAACCAACAGTTAGACGGGCAAGAGCCGAAACCCGCCAGTAAGTGATCAACGCGCTGTGCGTCCCAGAATGTATATGGGTGCTGAAATGTTGGTCTGTTTCGCCCTGCTTTCGTAGACAGACCGAGGCGCCAGGGCTCGTCAGTGTGACGCTTCTGGCAAATTTGCCTCCCCAAAGCCCCACCAGCAGCACAGCACAAGCACCACAATCTTGGAAAAGCTACCAGCCAGCGTTATGGAGAAATGGCTGTTTGAGCAGCAGTGAAACCAAGCACAGACAATTTTTCATTCTGTCGGCCATTATAGTAGGGTTCAATGTGGTGTATCACAAATACCCACGCAGGCCTGTGTCTACAAGTGTGACTGAGGTTCGCAAGCTTACACAGGTATATACCGTATTTCCTCCAACTGAAGTCCCCTCTCATGGAAACTCCGTGTCGCGCATACATTGAAAAATTGGAAGTCCCCTTCCCAATAGAAGCCCCTAGTGTTGTGTGCCGTACCCGCAGTTCTGTGCTATTTATTGTGTACGAAAGGATGTTAGAACAGTGAAAACGACTACGACTATGTTTTCGAAATTCAGGTCTTATTTCTCTTGTCATAAACTCACTGGATATATGCTTCCTCGTTGAGGACATTTGTCATAATGCACATTAGCTTAAGCCAGAATGTCACTAAAAAATACAAGCCGCCCCCCCCTAAGAAGCCACAAGGTCAGAAGGTCGCTAAAAAAAGTATAAGCCCGGGCTTCTATTAGGGAAATACGGTATATACCTGCCACTGGAATAAAAAATGCCACAAGCACCAGCGTGAAGCTGAATAGCTGGCAAGGTTTTCACCGAAACGGAAGCAAGCATAAATAAAGCGTACTACTACCCACAGGGACCGAACTCATAGGTTTTCTACGATGGGTGTACATTACTATGGATTGTTTATCAGAAGCATAATATGAGTCCAATGCAGCAGCAGAAAGTATAGGAAACTACAAGAATTACAAAAATATGTACATTATACAAGGCAAACAAAAAACGCGCTTATTCGTAAGAAAATGTGCGCAGCGACTCTCGGTGGCGCGGTGGAGGGATTGAAGCGCCCAGGCGGCAAGAAAAAGTGCTGCGCTCGTAGATCTTTTACCGCCATACAGTGCAAAATATGCGCATAGCGCACGTGTATAGTCCGTCCACCAGCTCATGGCACTTTGTGTTGCTGCTAGCCGGTTTGTTCCCTTCCTCCACGTTCTAATGAAAGAGAAATTGAGCGTGAGCGATTTTGCAAAAAAAAACTTAAAAAATAAGAAATGTGTCGAAAACGATTGAATTCGATCAAATTTAAAATTAAATTAAATTAAAATCGATAAAACGTCAATTTCATAAAAACAGCAATTTAGGAGCAAAAATAATTTTTTTTGGAAACTCAATTTCTCTTTCATTAGGACGTGGAGGAAGGGAACAAACCAGCCAGCAGCAACACAAAGTGCCATGAGCTGGTGGACGGACTATACACCAGGTATGCATTGTATGCAACATACATCTGGCACTAAAAGTAATGCAAATTATGGTCATAGATGTTGTCGGTCATGTGCCAAACCGCAACAGAGCGTCTCGCGTCGGTACACATTGCGTGACGGGTGACCACATGGTGTGACTGTGTGTTGTGTGTGTATGTACATATGTGTGTGGTGAAAGCTGAGGCTCTTTTTACGCTCGCGGCACCGCTGCTGCAACACGAAAAGATGCAAGATAAGGCGCTGGCCGGCCGCCCCGTATCCACCACATACAACGCGCATTTTTTCGGCAAGTGCCCATATGCGTGCAAGTATGTATATACGTAACTGCTCGTGAGCATTTGGGTTAGTGCTGCCTGTCCTCAGGCAGATAGATACTGTACGTACAGTACAATGTGTACAGTCTTCCCTCTCTATGATGACTTTAATAAGCGGGCGTTCTGCGGGATCAGAAATGTTCGGCAGACCAAACTGGTACAGTCGCCTAACGTTTTCGTCACCATCCCTGAGGAGGTCGACTTTACTGAGGATGTACTGCAGAACAGTGTCCCCATGCGCTGCAGCTGCACATGCACAAACGTCGATTAGCATTGGCATTAAGCCGCACGCACTCAACCAACATGCCGCGCCAGTCTAAACTGGCAAAATGGCAACTTTTTTATGGGCACTATTGGCTCCCAAGACTGCCAAAAGGTATACCTATGCATGTTCGTCATCGCAGACGTGGCCGTGGACTGTGGCTGACACAAAAGTTTTGACGAAAGGTTTATTGCCGATAAGAGACACACAAGGCGCGCGTGCGTGGTGGACATTTATAATACATTTGGTACATCTTAGGTTATGTACAGTATGTGTAGGCCTTGTTGCGATGCCCGGGTTATTGTGGGATGGTTGACACATGTCGTTGGCTCACTCAAATGACATTGAATTTGGATTATAATAAGATAAACGACGTAAGTTCATTCTGTTGTTCGTCAGTCGAACGCGTTAACGGTTTGGGTCGGGCAGTTTTTTGCTCTTTTGGACCACGTGTCTTGTTTGTTACGCATGAAAAATCACACGCGCGCACAAGAGACAGCGAGATTGAAATGTACCCAACCGAGAGCGCTGTATAGTGAGACCACCAGATCATGAGACGCCTGTTACGGTTTCTCTTGTTTCGAAACATTTCGAAAACAACAGAAAGTGAACGTATGTATGTTTGTGCATTGTCGATTTCTCTTTCTATTGTTTTCGGAAAGTTTCGAAATACGTGGAACCGCAACAGACGTCTCATGAGGTGACGGCTGACTATACCTTATGTGCTATTTTCGATGCGGTCGGTCTCACACGGACGGAAGGAAAATACAGCAGGTCATGATGAAGCAAGGAACATTCTGATAATGGATTTGAGCCGGTGGGACGGAACGCCGACTGCGGTGACGGACTTGAATAAATACATGCATACATGTGCTAATAATTCGAAACTGAAAATAATGATGAAAAGGCTCCTGTACTGGGTGTGGATACAAGTATTGAAAAATCAAAAACTTGGTGGTCGGCTCGGCTCGGCCTTGCTACTATGACCTGATCCTAAGTTTTCATGTATTTCAACACTTTACTGATGCCTTTAATTTCCACGAGCGCAAACGTTTTTCCAGCATACAGCTGATCAAACGGTTTTACACACACTTATCAAAGTTAGTGACATCAGTAAATATCGAAATACAAAAAGTTACTGCACCAAGGCAAGGGCGCGGGCCCCACCGACCACCACAATAATCTGATTTTGCACACACACGCACAATACCGGAGCTTTTCATTTTGAGACACACCCATACAGTATATCGAATAAAGCCTAATGAGCATCCTGTATTTTTGCTGAGTGCTGCCGATTTTGAACCAAATTCTGTTCAGAGTCCAGGGGGCTTCAAGCGGTAACTCAAGTGTGTGGCGAACAAAGGAACGGATAGTGTCCGTTTATATACAGTACATATACGTCATTAAGAGAAGTTAGATGAATGTACGTCCACAACCAGCCCTGCGGCATTCGCATGTGAAACGAAAAACAAGCGAAAAAGCATAACACATTTTCTACCCTTGCTACATATAAGTATGTGATAATAGCAACTTTCAACGCATGCGAAATCTGAAAGCAGATTCAGATTCAGCTATGAAAATCTGGAATTTTCAGGAACTTTGGGCAGAAGAAATCGTCACCTGACAACCTCTGAAGCGGGCTGTCTTCCCGTTCGTACATGGAATCTAATCCACATACACTTACAAGTTCACAAAAATTACAACAAACACGCAAGGCAACCTGTCAGTGTGAGTTTGATCGTCACCACAACAAAGACTAAAACAGCGGTGAAAAAACAGCGGGTGGAAAATGGTGGGAAAGCGCAACCGAAGCCCGTTTTCGCAGATTTTTCATTACGAATCGCAACCTCACATGGACAGTTTGTATAGGCGCGCCGTAACTGAAAATTGGCAAACTCATGTGACAGTGATGACGTACATACATAGGTATGCACATCAGTGGCGGATCCAGCTTTTGGCCAAGAGAGGGTCCAAATCCAAGAAGTAATTTTTATCTAGCGCTTGTTTAGAACTTCGCGCTTTTTACACCAGAAACTGCGCAAAATGTGACAATGCGCGCGTGGCGCGCGAAATTTTTGGCACTGTTATACGCACGCACGGGCATGGCCCCTGGCCTGGCCACCCTGGATTCGCCCTAGATGCACATGTATACATATGTGTGACTGCGTGTTGTGACCCCAGATCTCGTCAAGTAATCATCATCTTGCTTGTGGTGTGACTGTTTGAGCCCAGAAAGTGACAGGACCGCACGCAAACGGCAAAAAATTGCGGAAGGATACCAAGACTGGGAAACTAATGAAAAAACTGTATTGCGACACCATCAAATGTCAGCGAAATTTGGCACTTTACCCAATGACATATGGAGAAGATTAAGTTTTGTGATGTAATCTGCCACAATTTGCTGCCAGATATGTATGTATGAGCTGTCACAAAGTCTTTGACGTTTGAGATTCAGATTATGTAACGTTATATGTATGTATGAGCTGTCACAAAGTCTTTCACGTTTGAGATTCAGATTATGTAACGTTATCGGTTTTTTTTGCGCAGACAACAACACTGGTGCAATGGAGCAGCACATCGGCACACTCATATATTGACAATAAGTGTGGCGAAAACAACAAGTTTTTTCTTTCCGCGCGAATGTGCCCAAAAGAGCCAGCCAGCTGGACTCCTGGGGCGGGCCACCAACGATAAAGAGCTACTGAAGATGATGGTTGAAAAGCAATAATAAACCGCAGCGCAGTAAACGTCTCGCGATGGTCATAGACGAGCAGGGAGCAAAGGGCGCGCTAGAGGGCGTAACCTGATATCATTTTGTGCCATGTGTTTCGCGGATGAGCGCTCACCAGGAAAAAAATCTGTAAATTGCGTATGAGCAGCCAAGTATTTGACATTACAATGTGGTCAAACACGGAGCCCGGAAAACAAAACGCAAAGAAATAAAATCGAAGCAGTCTGATACTAAGTTCCCATTCCCATAGCGTAGTTTGTATGGCGGGCTTCCATTGAGATTTCATGGTTCAAACGCGATCAAACATCTTGATATTTTCAGGCCGTGTTCAGTCTTATTCCTGCTATATTTCTTTGATTATAACTATTTCTCACCCTTAGTGTCTGTCTTGCTTTTGTCATAAACAGAACACTACCCGGTACCAGTTACAGATGTCGAATGTGGAAATGAAGCTTTTGATCCAACCCATAACACGAAAGTTGGTCTCATGAATTGATTAATTAAAAACATGAAACCCCCAACAGGCCGATCTTCCCGACGGGCGAGACGGGCGAGAGGGGCGAGAAGGGGCGAATTACGGGCGAATTACGGGCGCACGTAAAGTATAGCATCGCCCGTATTACAAAGTTGCTTTCAACTTGTAACGGATGCAACATGAGACACATCGCCCCTAATCTCAGTTTAGGGTAGGGTGGCCCAAAAGTTTGCACACTGCGCGACCGTTATACAGTGTGGGTCTTATTTCACCGATGTGTATGATGCATACGGATACACAACAAAGGACAATCAGCTTCCTGTTAATGTGTTCATTCATTGTGATAAACTTGTGTTCATACTATAGTTATGCGGATATTCATACAGACTTGACCCGAAACATACAAATGAAACGATCGTGCACCATTTGATTATTCACAAGTTCGCAGCGAAAGCACAAAAATTGAGCGACAAAGGAAAAGTCGGGAAGAAGAACAGCAAAAAAACGTAACGGACCAGCCACAAATTATGTTTTCACTTTAGTGCAGCCTGTATTACATTGAAATGAAAAGACCGCGCACAATTTAATCATTCATAAAAACACCGAGATGGACCACGAATTTCAGCGACAAAGAAAAAGTCAGCCTGAAAAAAGAACCGTAGCAAAGAACAAACTGTGGAGTTCATTTAAATCTCTGTGTTATGTACATACAAATTAATGATGGCGCACAATTTGATAATTGGTGAGATCAGCGACAAGGGACAAAAAATTGAGCGACAAACAAAAAGTCACGATGAAAAATGTAGCGAAAAGACGCGTAAAAACAGAAAACACACAAATTATCGTTCTCAATTATTAATCTCATCGTATTAATCACACATACCTTTTACGGTGACATGGATGGGTCGTAGTCTTCCGACGGCCTACCGTTGTGTTCCTCATCGATGCTCAGCGGTTCGACGTATTTGCGATAATCGCAGCCGAATATGTTGAACAGCTGCCGCAGCACTTTTCGTTTCTCGCTTGCGTTCGAGTTTCGGATGTACTCCGCGGTGGCGTCGTGCATGTGCACCCATTTGTATCTGTCGCCCTGCTCTCCGTCATCCAGCAGGTGTACGTACGGGTATCTAAATTCAATTCCCATTTATTTTACGTCGACTTATCTTTTACTATGTGAAATCATCATATTCCGTACCTTTTGAACACACATTCGTTGTTGCAATGCACCAACTGCAGCGTGTGATGCCATTCGCCGTTCTTGATCGTGCTTTCTTGTGTCACGAAGAACCATCGGTGTTCTCCTTTCTTCGGCGGCTTGTCCATGTTGCGCACTGTAGTATCGGTTTCAGCACACAACAGGCATGCGCAGCCATTACGCTCCAGTGCCCTAATACATCCTGTAAAAGGCGTGTGAAATATTGAACCATTTTGGTCGTCCAGTTCAAATCCACAGAAGAAATTCAACTGTTTGCAGCAAGAAAACCTGTCTGCTGCGCACATGACTCATGGCCACTCATACAACGGTGCGTTGCATGGGTCCCCAAGGACGAAGATTTCACAACTCGAAATGCACAACAATTGATTTTGTCACGTTCACAGACCAACGTACAAAAATGTGTACCTCTAACGAACTGTTACGCTTTTGCATATGTAAATGCGCTAATGTGTACTAACAAGTAATTGGGAGCCGTGAAACATCAGTTTTGCAACAACCGTTACCATTGCATCACAATTTGACGCCGCCTATCCTTAAGCGTGGTGCATTACTTATTGGACACATTTCTCGCCCCTTCGCCCCTAATTTTTTTCGCCCCTTCTCGCCCCTCTCGCCCGTCTCGCCCGTCGGGAAGATCGGCCCCCAACAAGAAAGGTTGCTGCGCTTATCAAATGCATTTTTAATTATGAATATAAAAAGAAGAATCTTACAATAATGTCTGCCTCAGGCATTGATGGAAAACCAGTTTTGCGCTAAGCTAACTACAGATACATTTGAGTAAGCCATGAAGGGGCATAACAGAGGAAGTTAACCGAAAGTTTGTGAAAAACGTCAACACCAACTCATAACTCTAAGTTGTTTTGAAATCTCTTTTCAGCCATACACATTGCGACTAGGAAGCTGTACAGTCAGAGATTCCAAACCCACAACGAAAGCCGAATCCATCCAGCTGATTAGGCTTATTGTAAGGTGGTTTACGTAGCTAACACGTGTGTTATGTTGATCTCTATATTGCATACAGATATAAAAATGGGGCGATTGCGAACTGGCTAACGCTGGAGTTTATTTTTCCTGCTCAGGCGTCGGGCGTAAATAGCTTAACGCGTCAATAGCGAAAAATAATGTAACGTTTGTATAGCTGGCCCTGTCCCCAACGAGTGAATCTGGTGCGAGTTGCATTAACCATTTTTCGATACGCAGTGGGTTGTGGTTCAAGATTGGGGCGTAAAGACAGCGGGACGGACATATGAAGAGACTGGCCGGACAGCACACACATACGTCAACCGCAAAGCTGTCATTCAACCACTCAATGTGACACATTGTGTCGTTCCCAGCCAAGTGTCAAATCCCGCTTTTTTCAACACTTTGGCTTGTGCGTATATTGATATTTACGAAAAGGTACATATTGTGAGATGGGTCATTTCAGAGTCTATCTTCCTAGCTCTTTCCAGGATATGTTTCTGTCACCACCGTAAAGATTATAACACGGATTATATACCTATACTGTACAGTATGTATAACCTAGTGCCAAGTACCAACACTAACAAAAGTATAAAAATGCATAAGTGTTCATGTTGTTTCTTGAGTGTTCAATGACAATAAATTCAATAATCACTCGTAAAAACCACCGAACAACGACGCTTGGATTAGCAAAAGGAATTGTCAAAACATCGGTGCGAGTTTTCGTTACGTGGGTACCTCTCACCTTGGCCTCTAGCCTTCCAGCAGCTGCGTTTGCACGAAACACAGGCAGAGGCAATGACAACATTCATACAAGCCAAACTGTCCATCGTTCCATTCTTCTCCCTTTCCTTTTTTGCTTTATTTTCACCTTTTCATTCGACCTTCGTTCTATCGCACTCGAAAGTTACCATAGGTCGACAATGGGAAAGAAAAATAAAAGCAAGAGATTGTTTTTTTTGAAATTTGAAAGAAAACTGAATTGAAAAACCAAGGCGACTGAAATTGAATGAGAAAAACACACGGACGATAGAACCAAACTTGGCCACAAGAATAATGGTGACCAGCGACCCACTATATTTGTTGGAAAACTACCAGTTTCATCAATGCATCGGTTTGTTTGTTTCGTGGATTTTCGGCCGGGACGGAGGAGGCAGCGTCTTGCAACAAAACAAAACAAAAATGTTTTTTTAATAAACTGCTTGCTTAAAAAATGTGCTTGTTTGTTCTTCAAATTCAAATGTTACCACACGCTCACGCAAAGACCGTAGCCCCAAGATCCGGAAAAACCTTAAAAAATAAACACCAGAACAAACAACAGCAGCACCAAATTCAAATTTTGAATTTGAATCCGGAAAAACCTTAAAAAATAAACACCAGAACAAACAACAGCAGCACCAAGTACCGTAAAAACCAGAGGTCGCAATCGGGCCGGGCCGGGCCGGGCCGCAATTTTGGGTTTTGGGCTCGGGCTGGGCCGGGCCGGGCACCCCGGCCCGAAGCTTTTGAAGTGGCTTATTTTACTGAAAAAGTATGGATTTTTTTCAAATTCAAATTCAAATTTTATCTGCACGCTTTCGCAAAGACCTTTACCGTAAAACCTAAAATACAAGGGGGGCTGTATTTTTTCACTGACCCCTTCTTTTAGGGGGGGGGCTGTATTTTTGGGGGGCTCTATTTTAGGGAATACGGTACACAAGATCCGGAGAAACCCTAAAAAAATGAACATGAGTATTAATAAACGAAAATGTGAATATGAACGAACAAACGACAAAGAAAACGTATACTCTGACAATTCTTTTGGGAGAAACTTTTCAAACGCGTTGCCTGATCCGTAAAGCGCATGATGCGTGCACTGGCTATAGCGGTCACGTGACTTCCGTAGCCAGTGCACGCATAATGTGCTTTACGGATCAGGCAACGCGGTTGAAAAGTTTCTCCCAAAAGAATTGCCAGAGTATACCGGCGAGATTCAACCAAAGCAACCAAACTAATGAAGAGAACAAACTTAACGAGCAATAAAGTCGACAACGGATGACGGAATATTGATGATTATCTGAAAAGCAGCAACCCAGTGACTGAGGGGATCAGTCAACGACGGCTGAAAATTTTGAAGAAATGTGGCGAGAAACTAGGTCTCGACCACGTGAGTTTAGTTTGGTTTTTTTTAAAAATACTAAAATTTCTGACGGATTAGGCAAGTAAGTGATCAGTATTGTCTATATGACAACTTTTTCATGGAAAACAATGAATTTTCAACCAAAAATAGATTCAAAAATCGCAAAAATTGGGTCAAAATCTGAGCAAAAAATTCGGGCCGGGCCGGAGATTTGGGGGTTCGGGTCGGGCCGGGCCGGGCCGGAGATTTGGGGGCTCGGGCCGGGCCGGCCAAACCCGGCCCGATTGCGACCTCTGGTAAAAACCTAAATAGGTAGACACAAATAAATGCGATTACAAACGAAAAAACATCCTTTCAAACCCCTTTTTTGGGGGGTTTTTAGGGGGTATTTATGGGAACAATTTTTCAGATTCGGGTCAGTGAATTAATAGAGCCCCTCGGAACAGAGCATCTCCCGCAATAGAGCCCCCAAAATGGGGTCAGTAAATTAATAGAGCCCGCATTGTATCTAGGTTTTTGCGGCAGTTCCTCCGGGGGGGGGGAGGGGGTCCCCCCTAAGAAGGTACACCAACCGCCGCGCCAGGTACACTAACCGCCTCAATTTTCGCCTAAAGTAGACATTTTTATTCCTAAAATCGGCGTTTTTAGAACTACGTAGAATGGGTGATTTTCAGGTCGATGGTCGATGTTGTCAAAAGTCGCCAAAATACCCTTTTTAGAGAATTTTTTCCAAAAAGGGCCAAAAATCGGTCAAATTTTCTGCCCCAAAAAGTGACTTTTTCCTGAATTTGAGCCTTCCCCCCAGGGAGATACACTAACTAACCGCCGCTCGGAAAAAAAGGGTAGGTACACTTAACCGCCCCGCCGGACCAGGAACAACACTGCCTGCCAACCGTGAGAAAACCGTTTTTATCCTGATAAAATTTCCGGAGCCAGATAAACTTCCAACATAATTTACCGGAAAAATTACCGGCTATTTATTTTTCGTAGACAATGCGTTTTTTGGTCCAAATAAAATGGCGAAAAATTTTCTAGAGGGTCCGAAACTATCTTACAAAATCGATTGAAAAGAAGACCAAAAACAGGTGAAAACAAGGCTTTTTCGGCCCTTTGTCTGCAACGCACACGCGGCGCTTGCTAAAAGCCACAAACAAGCAAAAACACTGCCCAACAGTGAACAGTACGTGTTTCGCTTCGCCCTTCGGAATTCCGTGGGTACTGGTAATTTATTTAAAATAAACGTTTTTTTGAAAAAAAGCGTTTTTTTCCAATACTATAAATTACTGACCCACTTAGCATTTAGCACTAAAGCCAAAACTAAACAGACGACAAAACGTACCAGTCAGAGGTTCAAAATCACATCCAAACCAACAGCTCCCCCATGAGGAACTACACTGCCTGCCTTCCTGGACCGACGATAATATATGTAAGATCATATGAAACTATACTCATTTTATTCAGGCAAGGCATGTGATGCTGAAGCAAACGTATACTCAGCGCGACACGTGCCGAGCAAACAAGTGTACGCCGTTCGAATTGTTCCTCTCGAAGCGGATAATTGTGATTTCAGCCAAATTCAAGTTCGTTGGTTATTCGCCTGTGCTTGATCGATGCGTTCTGCTTCGCGCGCTCGTTGTGGTCTTTTGCCTCTTGTGGCTGCCCTTAAAACACAATATATGCCAGTGGTGTCGTTGAGAAATCGCGTAAATTCCCAGCCCAAATTTGGGCAGATTTCCGTCCCACACATACCCCAAAAATCAAGCATGTATATCCCATACCAGGGAGTTCCTTAAAAAATTTCCCATGCAAGAGTGGGTTTCTAAAAACGTGACTCCTTAAAAGTGCCAAGAAATGCCGTAAAAACCTAAATACACGGGGTTCTGTTAATTTACTGACCCAGTTTTGGGGGCTCTATCAATTCACTGACCCAAATCTAAAAAATTGTTCCCAGAAATACCCTGAAAACCCTCAAAAAGGGGTTTGAAAGGATGTTTTTTGCTCATAATCGCATTTATTCGTGCCTATTCATCAATATCAGAAACGTGCATAAATTTACCCGTGCACAACTATCAAGCCTTAACACACTACTGCATGGGGGATTTTACTTGAGGGGGCTCTATTAATTCACTGGCCCCTTTCTGGGGGCTGTATTTAAGTTTTTACTGCATGTCTAAAACTGTTCAAAACAGTGTTTTGTTGCGCAAGCAAGCGGTTTTTGAGTTTCTCAAGCGAGAATGGTCAATTTTGGTGCTTCTCGAGACCAAAAAGTCATTAGAGGTAATTGTTCCCAACGTAAAAAGATTCCCATACCCATACCAAACGACACAACTAACCTGTACCTGGCAATTTGGTTTCAGGTTATGAAGATTTTTTTCACATTGACATCTGCTGCTCATTCGAATTTCAGTTCGAGGTACACAAATTGCGCAACCTTAGTCATCCGAATCTGATGGATTTATGCGCGTCATTTGCCAAGAAAAGCGCCCTGTTCATGGTGATGCCGCTGATGGACTACGGTCGGTTCGGGCAATTTTTTTGTCGTGTTTATTTGCTATTTTATCTGGTTTGGTAGCTTATCACTAAATAGTTGGTGATTTTACACCGTGTTCACTTTGTTTTCGCAGACACTTTTTGGGTGCAATTTGCACCTAAAATTTCAGGTTTGCTCCTATGAATTAGGAGGTTTTATGTATACAACTTGCATCCAGAATTCCACATTTTGCACAGCAAAAATAATTCTCGGTAGGTGCGTGCAAATTGCCCTAAAATTTAGGCTTCCAGCTACAGATTGGATCTGGAGAATTTAAAAAAAGACCATGCTTCATTTGCATGCAAAAACGTAATTTTCATTCATTCAGGGTCAATCACAGACATGATGCGCGCTCGGTTTATGTTCGGTTTGCCCGAGCTGTTGATCGCACACGTGATTCGTGACGTGCTCAATGCCGTTGAGTACTTGCATCGACGGGATATTATACATCGGTTGGATTTTGGATATGCTCACTTTAGTTTTGACTAGTTGGTGGACAAACGAATGTTCTGCCCATTCAATTCGGTGGGATGCACACTCGCGTGTTGATTACGCACACAATTTGAATTTGTTTGTTTTGTCCATATCTGAAACATATTTGTTTTGCTCGCTACGAAGCAGTTGCGCGGAGTTCTATGTTTTTATTCGCAAATAAATCTGAGGCTTAATCTGATTCAGTGTAGTTAGTCCGAGTAAGAAAGCTAGTCAGCTAGCCGGGACCCGATTTGGGAGTATTGGTCCAGAACTCAAAAACAGGGGCCTAAAAATTGGTCGAAGTTATGCAAAAATAAGCATTAAAATGCGTGTTTCTGTGAACAAATGTGAGCGAATTTGACCATTTTGGCTCATAAAATGGTCATTTTGGCACTAAAATCAACACTTTTTTTTGACTTGATGACCGGAGCAAGAAAGCTAGCTAGCCAGTTTGGGGGCATGGGTTTGGGAGCAAGAAGGCTACCTAGCAGTTGGGGGAGTATTAACCCCATACCCTGCCCCAACTACATCACTGATCTAGTTCCATATTCTCACACATAACAGGATAAAGCATCTGACACGGCAGTGCCGTTGCGTTGTGCTCTCTCAGTCGAGCACGTCAATTAACCACTTTGCAGTCAGTCGAACTATTATTTGCAGTGGCATTCGCGGCAGTCACATCCTTGTGTCATCATCGTGCGTGGCGCGATTAAGTGGACTTCGTCACTGTACGTCTGCAATTCGACGATTCCGACGCGGCAAATCGGTGCACGAAATAGACTCGAACATGTCGAACGGCCTGCTGTGGTTGGCACCGGAGATATTGCAGCAGGTTGGACTTGGGCAGTGGCGTCGTTGAGAAATCGAAATTTTCCCATACCCTGCCCAATTTTGGGGAATTTCCCATACATACCGCCAAAAATCCAAAAATTTCCCATACCCGAAGGGGGTTTTCTAAAAAAATGACCCCAAAAATCTAAAAGTGCCAAAAATTGATCCGAAAGTGCTGAAAACAGTTTTGTCTTGCGGCAGCAAGCGGTTTTTGGCATTTTTAGGCGAAAATGGTCAATTTTGGTACTTCTCTGGGCGGAAAAAGTCATTTCTTAGGGGTGCTTGTTCCAAAAGTGAACAATTTCCCGTACCCCATACCCCACCCCGATTTCCCATACCCATACCAGATAGTAACCCCCACCCCACCCCCACCCAACTACACCACTGGATTTGTGCAATAGGACCTCCTCGGCGTGCCAGTGGACGGTGGCTGCTTAACTTTGGGAATTATTCTGTTTTCTTTTGGCTTAATGTCAGACGTTATTGACACTGGCACAAAAACAACGGTAGATTTCATAGGTTAATCAGTGGGGTTTGGTTTAGGGATCGGGATCGGGGGTGTGGTGTAGGAGAATATGACACTCGATACATTTACTTGTTTGGGTGCTGACACAAAGTCTACGAGGAAAGCGGAATCGGACGGTATCAAAATCCGACACCTACATTTTTTGGATGCTGGCAACCGTTATTGCGCGATATCCCTAGTACGGCTGGCTGGCCACTCAATTGACAAGGGGAGTCAATTTGAGCAAGACCACCGTGAGCAAAAAATGAAACGATTCAGACTTCGATTTTGTGTTTGAACACCGTGGGCATGGGTTAATTTGTTTCCAGGCTCAGGCACAGATCTGATCGAATTTTAGAATCTGCTCTGATCTTTTTTTGCTCGTTGTGGTCTTGCTCAAACTGACCGTGTTCAATGTTGTTCCCTAAATTCTCGCGTCGTTTGTGCTTCTGTAAGCGCCGCTATTCATTTTTTTATCCCTCGCATTCCACAGGATCTACGCGGGTATTCCTACAAGTCAGACACATACAGCATCGGCATAACGGTGTGCGAAATGGCCAATGGATTCCCGCCTTTCGCTGATATGCAGCACATGCAGGTTGGCGGTTGGGGGCTGTTTTTAGATCGACAGTGTACTCAATTTTTGTGACTTTGTGAACCCGTTTGTGATAGATAACTCACACAGTCATCATCTTTCGACAGTGACGGTCTCCCATAGTGAATCCTTTATTTTATCGGGTATATACCATCACATTGTTGTGTTTCACGCAGCGGGAAATAAATAGTAAGAGAGAGAGCCCCTCCGCGCACCGAACAACGACCGCGAGCGATTTCCAAATTCGTGTTACGTATTCAAATAAAGAGTGAGAGGAAGAGAGCCCCTCCACGGTCCATACCCCTAATTACGGAGCGATTCTCCGACAAATAGTGAACGAAAATTGTTCACAACCAACACAAAATTATTTGGTTCTTAGGCCGCGTACAGATAGAGCTGGTTCTGGTTCTGGTTTTACTAAAAAAATTCTATGTCCGAAAACCAGAACCAGAGCCAACTCTATCTGTACGCAAAACTGGAAATATTTCTGGCGCAATATTTTTTATTCTATGTCAGAGAACCAGAAATATCTCCAGCTCTATCTGTACGCAAAACTGGAAATATTTCTGGCGCAGTTCTAAACATTTATGTCCCTGGGTTATTTATGAAAAAAACGTGGTGTGTGCTTGCAACATTTTGTTTGATTACAGGGTGTGCCGAAATACGCACACCTGGTATGAATTATTGTTTGTGCAGTAATTGTTTCGATTTGTGATAAACTTTGGCTAATTGTTTTTGGTCTGCTGTGGGCGCTTTGCCAACAATCTTCCATCGTTTGCAACCACGTTTTCAGGTATGATGTTGTCAGGTACCTTAGAATTCTAAACAAGGCCCCTGGTCTTCTGCGCTATCAGAACTAAACTTTCCACTTCGATATAGTTTGTTGATGTTTTCATCCATGCTGAGGAAAGCACAGACACCGCTGGGAGGATTTTCACTGCGGTGTTTGACGTACATTTTCCAAAAAACTGGTTCAAGCACAAGGTGCTCAACGGAAATTCTCAAGTGTAAAAGTCCGACCAATCAGCAAATAAACCGCTTGAACCGCTTTTTTGGGAAATGTACCTCAAACACCGTAGTGAAAATCCTCCCAGCGGTGTCTCTGCTTTCCTCAGCATAGATGAGAACAGCAACAAACTGTATCAAAGTGGAAAGTTTCGTTCTGATAGCGCAGCAGACTAGGGGCCTTGTTTAGAATTCTAAGGTACCTGAAACATTATACCTGAAAACATGTTTGCAAACGATGGAAGATTGCTGGCAAAGCGCCCACAGCAGACCAAAAACAATCAGCCAAAGTTTATCACAAATCAAAACAATTGCTGCACAAACAATAATTCATACCAGATATATGTATTTCGGCACACCCTGCAATCAAACAAAATGTTGCAAGCACACACACACCACGTTTTTTCAAATAACCTAGTGACATAAATGTTTCGAACTGCGCCAGAAATGTTTCCAGTTTTGCGTATAGATAGAGCTGGAGATATTTCTGGTTCTCTGACATAGAATAAAAAATATTGCGCCAGAAATATTTCCAGTTTTGCGTACAGATAGAGCTGGCTCTGGTTCTGGTTTTCGGACATAGAATTTTTTTAGTAAAACCAGAACCAGCTCTATCTATACGCGGCCTAAATAAGTCGCCACGGTCTGTCTCACTGTGAGCTTTATTCGTTTTCAGATGCTGTACGAAAAGTTACGTGGCACCACGCCGAGGCTGCTCGATATTACCACGTTACCACCTGGTTAGTGCAAATGTCATTGATTGTGCCTTTGTGGGATTCTGTGCGATAACAGGTGTTGTTGATATCGTGTCTAGAATAGTGGCAAATGTGGAGGGAGTGCGAATATCGTATCTAAGGACGAACTTGGGTTAAATCCGGAACCCGGAACCCGGAAATAATTTGCATGCAAAAATACAAAACGTTTCTGGGCTCCGGAAATACTCCCGGAAAACGCGAAACAAATTTACATGTATACATATTGCGTTTTCCGGAAATATTTCCGGATTCCGATTTCCGGATTCAAGCTGAGCCCACCCTAGCATGAAACATTCGCTTTCAGATGAACACACGCACATCGAGCAACGGAAACGCGGCTTCTCAACGTCATTCCATGAATTCGCCGACTGTTGTCTGAAAGGCGACACCAACAGAACGGCTAGTGGTTCATTGGCCAGTGATTAATGTCCGCATGGACAAATCATTGTTCCGGTCGTATTTTGTCAACTGCCCTTGAAACTTCACCTTTGACCAGCATGCTAGTTGTTCCCCCAGACCTGCTGAACAACTGTTACAATTTTGGAAGCTATTGCTCCA